>DWFV01000052.1:0-20600 GCA_018246775.1 Parelbella machaon machaon
CCTCTTTACATAAGTGCGTTTTAAGTTTAAATATTATTTGCTAACGGTGAAGGGAAACATCGTGAGGAAACGCACACCTTAGAATTTATAAAAAAAAAAAAAAATTTTCTGAGGTGTGTGTAGTCTGCCAACCCGCACTTGGCCAGCGTGGCAGACTATGGCCTTAACTCTCTCGATATGAGAGGAGACCCATATTCCAACAGTGGAATAATAAATGGGTCGATTATTATTATTAATTAATCGAATATGTACCTAAAGACCAAAGACGACCAAAGACAAAGAAAAATATACACATAATATTTTTTATCGAAATATCTATTTATTATTTCATAATGTATGAAACTTTCGGAGAACTATAAAGTAAATGTGCTAGTAATGGAATTAAGTTGAAAACCAAAATATTTATTTATGTGACAACGAAAACTACGAAAACAGATATAAGGACATAAAATGTACATACGTAAGAAAAATCAGTAAAATACATGCTATCGCTCAGCCGTATATAATATATGATTTTCATTTTAATACTGTTTTCTATACTCTACTGTACCGCTATCAATGAAGTCATCAAACCAATATTTAGCCGCATGGCGTTCGGAAACTATAGCGACAAAAGAAAGTATTTACTGAAATGGAAAGTACTGATTATGATCTATTTTCCAGTCACTTGTTACAATTCGGTCGAAAAGTGGCAAGTAGGCTTTCGTACATAAATAGTTTTGTATAAATAGTTGACTGCCTCGTTGGTCGAGTGGTTGCAAGTGCGACTGCCAATCGGGAGGTCCTGGGTTTGAATCCCGGGTCGGGTATTTATCTAATTTGGAATTCCTAGTAGTGACTCGTAGTCTGGATGTGCCCGGTGTATGGCAATAGACTCACCACCTTTTCCATTATAGGACATAAACGTAACCTACCTCTGCCTACCTCTTCGGGGATTACAGGCGTGATATTACGTTTTTAGATTCATATTCGGTGGTAGTACCTACCCGGTTCTTAAAGTGAGCAATTCCGATTACGAGTAAGTAGTTCAAAAATCGCTAAATATATCAGGTATCGAGTTTTAAGCTAATACTTGGCGCATCTCTAAATATTCCCATCGACGTTCTTAATTCGAGTATCTCTTATGATCACATTAGCCCTATTTGTGGTTAAGTAAAACTTTCTCGTTACTGCCATTGACCAGTTAGCGTATGCCCATCAGCAGTTATTTAAAAATAAGGGGAAAACGGCACGTATTTTTAGAAATAAGGTCTTCTTATAAATTTAGTATTAAAACGATAGTTAATAATTCCTATTATACCATAACAGAAATTAGTCTTATTTTACTATCCTAATCACACGCGAAATAACAATAAAATATGACACTGAGGAGTTTTTATAAATTTATCATTAAAGATGATATCAGTGGAACAACTACGTCCCGTACTCATTTTATTCAGATTTTTTTTTAATGTTTGAGAGTTCTAGCAGTCACTGTTTGCTAACAACGTTGCCTATGTCAGCTATATAAGCGTGCGTACACACGTTACGGCTTACCAAATAAGTTTACGTGTAGGGTTTCCAGTGACGTAAGCAAACATAATGATTATATTGACATCGTACGTCAAACCTGATACGTTTATAAGTATTAAAACCTTATGTAGTAAACCGTATACGGATACCGATTCGGTTAAGCCATATTAAGTGTAAGCCCGCCCTTACATATCGATTGCAGAAAATTGATGTTTCTATAAATTGACGACAGATGTCGCTCTTCAATATTGTACTTATTATCTGTATACAGGAACTACAAATATTTTCCATGTCCTGATTATTTTATTTCAGATATTTAATTTTTAGTCATATTTTTCGCTATTATTAAGTATTTAGAATGTAGTAATATTATCCAAATTTAATATTCTTATTGAAAGTGTAATTCCACTATCAGCGTTTACTAATTGTAATGGGACTATGAAGATGAGAATATAACCCAGTAAAATATAAACGTTTGAAAACGCTCATGTTAGTAGTGAAAGATACGCAAACGAACGTAAATTACGATTGCTTGCGTTTTTACAAAAAGGTAAAAAAGCAACACTCTAGCGGTTGTTCATGGTTTTATTTTACTTGTTTTATTGACGGACATGATAGTTTTCTTTTGCTAACTCTAATAATAGATGTCGCTACTGTCGTTGAAGTATAGTATATACAAATAGGTCAAGAGATGGCGCTAGCAGTACAAGATCAAGGCAAATAATAAAAATAGGCAAGGAGAGAGTTTCATCGTACCGCCCCCGTAATGATGATGATTTGTATTTATTTTATGAGGTAATGTAATAGAAAGCGGTTTTATGACTGTACAGATAAACTAGACACTAGATATGTGACTCTTTTTTTCTGTAAATGGAGCCTATATAACAAATAATTACAGTGATTTTATATCTGTGAATTATATTCATACTTTTATATAAAGATACTGTAGATTTTTACTTTTAGAAACCTTGCAGTCATTAAGGATATTCTGAAGCATTTTGTAGTCCAATTACTTTACTTAAAATTTTTATAGGATTTGTTTTAATCAATGATATTAATTTTTCCTTGTGCTTATTTTAAAATAAGTATCAACCAACGAATGGCTCATTTTCGAACATGTAACGTGTACGGACTTGTATTAAGAATATTCCAAGTACAGGACAGAATGCCAGACAGAACCGGGTATGTAAAAGAGTTGCAATTAGGCAGACCGTCACCAGATTAACCCACGAATGCATAAGAGAGACATAATCAATGTCTTGATTTATTGCTTAACGAATGAACCCTGAACAAAAAATATATTTTTTAATCTAAGTATCGATTTACTTTACCACAGAATTACCTTTCGGTGTCTGTGCCAGTATTTTTGGTTCTGTAGTTTGCATCTTTTTGAATAGACTAATCAATTGACTCAATGAAGTCAAATCGCAGACACTATTTCCGGTTTCTGTGAAAATTCAATAAACGCAGACATTTTTGACTGTTAGGAAATTCGACATTAACATTCGATAGTTAAACCAGGATTGCTATTTCTCTTATAGTTTACATGTAATGAGTGGTTATTATGTTCCAGCTAAATAAATTCGACGAACAAAAGTCAAGATATAATTCCTCGTATACCATAGCAACGCTGTACTGTACTGTAGTAATACGGCATGATGGTGAAGTTATTCTGTGGTAAAACTATTGTCTGATTTCGCAGCCTACGCTTCCTCATGATATAAAATGCGTGGACCCTCAAAATGCGTAATAGAAATGTGCTTTTTTGCACACAATTGTATTTCTGATTTATTAAAAGGATCGGATAATTAAAATTGTTTCATTCATTTAAAGGTAAATTTATGTTGCATGAATAGTATCTCTGTTATTCAACTTTAATATATAATCGCGACATGTTCGTGGAATGGAATTATGTTAATATACTTAATCCAATCATTTTAATATTAGTATATACGATATTTATTAGGATCGGAGGCACCGTAATAAATATTATATATAAATCCAATAAAATACAATAGTCACAAGTCCTCCAATTATCCAAGTAAAGATATGTTCAAATTGTATTTGACATAAAGTATACTTCATAATTTAGTCGCATTATCGTAGTGTTTGGAAATTGTCCTAACATGTCACGATATCAGGGAGACATTAAAGGAATATGCCCACAATTCCATTCAGCTTTTACATGTCATTTATTAAAACGACTGTATTATAAAGAACCGTGTGAGTCTCAACACGAATACCTACCGTTTGTGTGTACAGATGGCGACTTTCCAAACTTTCATTTTTCTCTTACGCGCCCACTCGTGTATAGAAATGTATACTTTAACGCTTTAGTATTAAAGTTCAATTTACATTCACCACGCTATGAGTAAAGTATGACAAATTGGCTACCTCTTTCACGGTTGCATAACATTGGTAGAACTGGTTCCAGTGTCTTTAAAGTCACGGATATTTTTTTAAGTATATAAAATCTTGATATCTAATTATTATTACTAGATATTTGTTGGCTGTACTGAAATGTTATTCAGAATAACAGAAGGAATTGAATAAATTATTAAATGCCTAATAGATTATTCCTAGCATAAAGTTATTTCTCAAGATGTTAATGTTTTCTTTATTGTTTCTATTTGTACGAAAATAAATTAAAAACTATGAATGATGTGTGTATTAACAACATGTCCGATATTGAATATGATTTCGTAATAATAACAATGAAGCGTTTAAAAAATGATGACTTCGCGGTATGTGTTCTGATGTCTACGCTCCTTTTATTTCTCTAAAACATTTAAAACTAACTCAAATCTACATGTGTTCATAAAACTGAGCAAGTTAAGTAAGTGTATGTTGTCCAGAATAATAACTCAATCATAATGCAATTACAGAACGGTATCAAAATAAACGATAAAGAGCTCTCATAGTACTATGTATAATATGATTCTAGCTTTTGAGATATCATTTAAATCATTAGAACAGAATCATTTATTACATAATATATACATATCATATGTATGTAAGTAAATATAATAGGTATATTCGAACTATTATTGTAAGGATATTATAGAAGGTAGAAATGTAAATCATTTGTATATCATACGAATATCGTCAATCGTTTTTCTTTTTATGTAAATGTCATTCTTTAAATTAAGTTTCGAATTCTTATTTCAAATTTTAATATACATTTTCCCGCCGACACGTTCCTGGTAATGCAATAAATATTTAAGAGTTATTAGAAATAAATATCAATATTATTTAAACGACAAATATTTTATAATTTACTTAGTACATTATTAGAGATTTATATATTTATGTAAAAACTTAATAAAGCTGACATATGGAGTTCAATAAATCAATTTTTGGGTTTGGAAAAACGTGATAATACATCACATGTTTTAATTTGTAGAAATGTTATTTTTAAAGTTCCCTTCAGAAAGATTCAGCTACTGGTTAGCTAACAGTTTTCCTATTATATGTAGGAGATTTGTACCTGGGGCACAATTCTGTATAGTTCAAAGGTTAGAGTTGATACCATACGTTAAAAATGAAAGCTAGGAACTAAGCCCTTAGAAGTAGGAACATATTTGGAAGTAACGCTAACGAGAACTTCTCTATGAGAGATAGAAATATTTGTGACAGTGTGGTGGGACATAATATCTATCGACTACCTCCTTTCATAAAACATATATTCATGCAATTATATGATAGAAAAACTAAGCCCTAACGTCATCTTAAGTGAGGTTTTCCAAAGACTGTCATACACACAAAAATTTATAGATTGCACATATATTAAAAAAAAAAATAAAAACAAAAACAAAATAATAAAAAATATGTTTATAATATGTTTTATAATTTTATAAAAGCAAAATATTCTCAATATACACAAAATATACATTGTTGTATTCTTCTGTATTATGAGAGGTTAGTTAGGGTTAAAATACTTTTATACATATCTCTTATCTTTTAGCTAATGAACTGAGAAAACAATAACTATAAGAATAAATATTAACGGGTATTTAAGATTGTGTTATAGCAATCAGTCGGCTGATAAACTATATATGTATATTTATAGTATATGTGTACGTATAAATGAATACCTATATATTTAGATATATTTTACAACCGGATACAGAACAAATATTTGCGACTCATTACACAAATATTTGTCCTGGGTGGGGATTGATCCCTCGGCACTCCCCTTAACAATTAGGCTTACTAAATATTGGAAGAACAGGCCTGTCGAATATAATAAGTGTTGTTTTTTACAGTTTGATAGTTCAAATACTTATGCTAGGTGGTTTTGTAGAGTAGCTTCGCCTGTTATATGTCTGATTTCACCTAGAATCATTCATGTAACTATTAGGCCTCACTAACCGGGCTAGCGGGTTCCACATTCCTCTAACATCCCAAATACATAAATGCATATCTATCGAGCCACTAGGATGGAAAATCAGGCCGCTAAATTTGAATATTCAACCTTATTGCTGTGTATATAGAGTCGAAAATAAACGCTTTATATACAAAACGGTATATAAGCATAACCGTGAAAGTGTGCTCACGAACGGAAGTCAAGTTCATTTTTAATGTTTTCGGTCGTAACGTTTTTACTTTTGTCCGTTTCTGCGTTATTATTGTGGAAACATTCGGATTCGTATCGTTACGCTGGCATCTGACTTTCTAATTGTCTTTTATATGGTCTGCAATTAGTTGAATTAATGTTATCTTTTCATGCCACGCAAATCTATCTTTTACTGATATCATGGTCACGTACGTCTTCTGATGTCTACAAAAGATCTTTAACATTGAAAGACGTTAATGTTTAGTATTAATTAGCCGTGTTAGTCCAGTTATGGTTATTGAATTAATTATACATACTACTTTTAGCAAACTTGCCACCTTTTGATAGAATTGTCTGTGTTAGTGATTCTTCATTGGTTAGAAGTTTCTGGAAGAATTCTATCTTTGCATCTCACGTTTTGTAAAATATAGTGTGTCTTTCTTTTCATTCATGCTTTAAGTAGGATATTCTCGATTGTGTTAATACAGTTATAAGACCTTTGTGTTGTTTCATTATTTTCATATTAATCGTCTTGTAAAGATTCTTTTAACTTCCTTTATTTCAGTTCATATTTATAATACTGTCTTTGCATAATTATAATAACGGAAACTGAGTACTATCGGTTGATTGTGATAGATTTGGTTTGGTTAATTGTCGTCAACGAAGTACATCTTCGAAAGTGACCCAATCTTTTGGGCGAAGAAACATCAGTTTATATGATAGTAATATATAACTCAGTACAAAAATATGGAATTACTAACTTTACTAGATTTTCTTCAGCAACTAATGTAATAAATTATGATATGTTTTGCTATATTCAAAATAGTTCATCTATAAAATTATGTTTAAACATTCAAAATTTCCACATATCAAATTTCTAAAGATCTACCCATTTCATATCTCTCGGCGTCATTACAATCTCACCGAGAGAGCGCAACGCTCTGCCTTATACCTGTGCACGTACGGTAAGTGTGCCGGCCCGGGTTGAACGACCGACTTTCACATCGTGATATAACCTTGCTAAGGATGCGGTCATGCGTGATGTCACTGACTGTTCATGAAACGATAAGGCTTTCAGTCACCATGTGAGAGTAGACGTCGATTGAGCGGAGGATCTTTGTAAAGAAAATAATTATGAAGACAATGAAAAAGTTTAAAACAATAGATAGAAAGTAGTTAATATTATAGTTTAAAAGAAATCGATAGATTTGACAGTATTTAAAACATTAGCATTTAAAATTTGGGCGTGGAGCTATAATATCACCTCACTAAAGTACAGTACAAAAATGCTTTATTACACAGTCTGATATATGTATATCAGATTTAAGTGATATATGTATATACATTAAAATTATAAGAAGAAATCTTTCTATAAAGACTAGTCTATCACGGAAATATCCTTATTGTTTCAAGCGCTTCAGCGAACTAAATTGCATTGTCCTGTACATTCTAGATATCAGCGTTAAAATCAAGTTTGTGATCTAGAACAATTTCTATTATATCTGTCTGGTTTCTGGAAAGAATACGGATATGTTAGACCCTTATCCTTCAATTATCCTCTAGCTCCTTAGTCCATTAGTTATTTACGTTAGAATGTAGGGTTTGATTTAGTACTAATTCTGTTGTATCTGTCTTATTGTGCGTTATTTCAGCCCTTTATGTCTCATCAGTGGGATCAACAACCATCGTGCGCAGTTGTGCACTGACTCGCAAGTACAAGTTGTTGTTTTCACGAATGCCATTCGCTTGGACTTACTTTCACACGACTTTCGAGTTTGCGCGTGTAGGCTACTTTCACCTTCGACGGACGCAAAAAACACATCCGGCTCGATAGTTCGTTGCGAAACACCTGAGGTTCCGATTTCGGGGAAATATGATGCAATCACATCCACATTCGAATATATTTCAGTTGTGATCGTTCAAATTTTTCACACTTATCTCAGGAAAATTTGCTGAACATTAAGCAAGATTATTGATATTAGGTTTTGTAGGAAGCTGTTAACACTATCATCCACACTTTTGTCTTTCTGCTTTTAGATAAAAGTCTGGTTTCAAAATTGCCAAGGATTAGGCTATCCCTAACTTTGGTAATTTTGAATTTTGAATGGAGACTAGAACAATGAAAGGAGATATAGAATTTTGAAAGGATACTATAGAGTTGGAAGAATGCAGAATAATATTTCAAAATTGATTTGCGCGGAGAAAGGCAAACATTCATGATACAAGTCAGTTTATTTAAGTCCATAATATATAATCAATGAGGAAATCACGATTTTTTTATAATTTTCTATTTTTCATTAAATTACTTGGAAGTTATCAATGAGTATTATTTTTTTTTCTCTTTATCAACCATTACGGCAGAAAAGCAAGTCAACCTAATAGAACAATTTACAATTTTAATGTAACAAATGTTAAAATCTTATATCTTGTGTTATAAGTTTTTCATATTATTAACAATTCTTCAGGATTTCGAGTTTTAACTTATACTGATTCTAGAAAGATTTTATTTATCTTATACAAGAAAGATTATATTTAATTCTAGAAATAACTAATTTGAAATTAATACAAAACCCGTGTGTATAAACAGTCTGCTTTAAGAGAACTCCGGTCATCAATTAAGTACGAACAAAATTGTTGATTAATAAGTAATTATTATCGTCGTCATATTATTTAATTTAAACATACAAGTATGACGTTATGGTGGTTAAATTCGAAATTTTAGTTAATTATTACATAGGTATATATTTTTAATGTACGATATTAAATATCAATTAAACTATGTTTGAATGTCTTTATTGATGTATTTTACTTTATCATAAATTAGGAATCGTTAACTAAGTATAGAACCGGATGGAAAATATAAATATCACTAGATGAGTATGTAATCTGAGCCACGCCTAAAATTGATACAAAAAATGGAAACTTCGAGAACATCTGTTTCCACTATTTTATATTCATTTTTAATCGCTGCAACTGATTGATCATTGCTAATTATTACATTCCTTATGTGTACATAACCAGAGGTCAAGATCGCTTGCGTTTTTAATGCAGTTACAACGTTTTGAATCACAGTGATATCTCATCGAGGGCAAAGAGGTTGTTTGTTTGATCTCAGCGTGAAAGCAAAGAGAAAGGTGCGTAAGTGGATGCCACTCCGAATTCCGATGGCGGTGAAAGAATTTTTTTTTCTACTAATGGGCTTGCAGGTGCCGGTTTTCGAGTCTCGAGATGGAGATGATTCGTGGAAACAGTTGCTGTTTTATCTTTGATTTAATAAAATATTAGCTATTATGTCCTCATAGCGAAAATGTCCTTTTTCCAGAAATGATAAAAAACTAAAAGATTTTTTTTCTATTAGGTTTCGCTACATGGCTTTGAGACTCGACTATTTAGTTGATGATTATATGTAAAAGTCAAATTTATCTTACATCCAACAAAATTCCTTTATGAATATTATTTTTAACATAATTATAATATCGATTATGTATTTAATCTTGGAGATATTCGTGGTACTTCAAGACATCTAAAATAAGCTTACAACGGACAATATACTCAGAAAGTTAGAATGAATCATGATTAAAGACTATTTTATTGTTTCTTCGTAACAAAATGAATTGACATTCTTTATAATTGTTCAGTTTATCGGTTCTGGATGAAATTAATCGCGTAGGAGGATACTCAGGATATGCAGTATTATCTCTAGGATAGCCACGAGAATTTAATATCAGTATCCTATATTTGTTAAATTGCAAAATTTAATCATAAGAACAAACTATTTATGAATTTCAAAATGTAACAAGACGGTCCTATTAATAAAATAATTTAAATGCTACCTACATGGTTATCCGTTTAGTTCAGTTTTAATCTCAGTTGGTACGTCGTTTTCATGTACTTTCCGATCAATTCATTTTCTAATACATCGTTAGTATTGAAATTGAATTCTTCATTCAAAATTCAGACAATTAATAAAATTTATAAATGAAAGTTACAGAACTGTATGAGTTATATTGATAATAGTAAAGTTGTTATATAATGATAATAATACTGATATAATGAATGTACAAAACAATTATATTTTAATTTTCTCCTCGATGATTCATATTTTAAACATTTCGTTTGTTACTGTAAGAATTTAATCATCAAATTCATTTTAATTTATATATACGACTTTATATAATACGAACGAATTTATATATACGACGAAAATAATAATACTAATGTTTAATAAGTATAAATTTTGTATTGTTATTCGTAAATATCGCGTTATTTATTCATAGTAAAATAGAAATGCTAAATTATCCTAATTAATAAACGTATTAAAAAAAATATTCCTACGTCAATTAGGATTAGAAATGCTTATTTTTGTAATGTTTAAATTATTATAAATATAAAATTATACTAATTAAGTATACACGAGTAATATTTGGTGCTATTAAAATAATAGTGGTAATATACGTTTCTATTGTCATTAGGACATTTTATTTTGGGATCTGAAATTTTGTTTTGTAAGATACTTTTTCTCAAACACTTAATAACATTAATTTATACATTAAAGTTTAAAATGCTCGTAAATGAATTATTAACAAATTATTTTTATTTAGCGTTATGAAATCTTCTTTACGTAATCCAATAAAAATTAAGTATTAATATGCAATTGATTATTAAAACTTAAAGTTAGATTAATGCAATGCAAAGTTGTTAGAATATGCTATTTAATGAAATAAACACCATTTATGTTAATTTTATGTGAAATTTACTTAATACAAATTACGTTTAATCGTTCAAAGTATATTAATATTTCATAAAATGAAAGATTTGTAATAAAATAAAACGAAAAGTCTAAAGTGAAAGTGGCACTCACACACACGTAACTGCTTATGTAGTGGTAGAGAAAGTCAGACGGATCTGTGTAAAGGTTACTGAAATGTGTAGAGTCGACATTAGACTAAATATTTTAAATATTTTAGATTTTTATGGTTTGATATGCTGCGTCAAAGATATACCTTAATCGATTATGATAGTCAAATTAGAAATAATAAAGAAAAACCATTATTTAAACGAAATAAACTTTGTTATAAAAATACTGTTAATATTACTTCAAGATTCGTAGAACCAACAAAGTCATAAGAATGTAAGCGTTCTCTTTTTGAAAATTGAAATTATTTCATTAGAAATCTTTGTAATACATTCCGCCCTAAATCTTAAGTTGATCTTAAAAATATGTTTTGTATGTGTTACAAAAGTAAATTGTCTTCATAGGTTCTGTATATTTTCTGTCCGTTATAATATCTATGTACCGACATCAAATTGTTGCTGATAATCTGTCGCTAACTAGTTTTACACGACTACTTCGCATAATTCCTTATGTGACATAACAATTAACTAATGAGTATAAGTAATTATTAAATGTAGTTATAATACATGGCAAAAATGACTATGAATTTTATAAATATTGGCCATAACAACTATGTTGAATATTTAATGCAAATATTGTCATTCGTAATATTATCATTATTACAAAAACTCACATTTGAAGAATTTACACGCCCTGTCTTATTAATTGAAGTCATCGATAGAATATTTTACATTAGTTCTACTCCAAGTATTTAGTGTGCCGACCATCGTTTGTGGATGTGTGTGAGTGAAAGGCGTGTACAGACGCTTCTATATCCACATGTGCTATGGATGTGTGTGTGAAGATGGTACGTGATGATTTTTTGCTTAAGCTTAGCAATGGAAAACCAGTATAAAAGTGGGTCTGTATATCATTTCTGTTTAGTTTCTAAACAGCTGTAGAGGGGGAATGTCATGATTTTCAGGACAACAGAAGAGTGGAGAGAAAATTACGTTTCTCATATTGACACTTATGCAATACCGATTGTATATAGATAGATTTTATTATCGGCGGTTATGTAAGCGCTTGTTATAAAATTCGAAAGTTGAAATTTTGATAACAATAAATATGACTTTCGTTTTTGTATAAACTGAGACGAGACGAAACGTTCTAAATAAAGTCTTATTGAGTTTATTTAGTTTTAACTGAATGACAATAAAGTCTGACTACCGACATTTACGAATAACTTTAAAGTATCTTTCAATATAATATTTTCCATTATAAATCTCATTACAATTCTAAGCTTTAATCGATCCGCTTCTGTATATGGTTCTTTTTCTCCTAACAAAGTGAGAAGGATAAGACGCTATAGTCCATTATAAACAGGTTGATTTTATAATATTATATATTACTAATAGTTCTGTTATTAGTATTATTAATATTCATAGTGTTATTATTATTTCAGGTGTTTACTAATAATATAACAAAACAGGTGTATGTATGTGCAGCAGAGAAGAATATGAATTACGCTTTATGTTAGAATTTGACTAAAATTTAAATATCTATCCATGTATATCAAACTTATGTACGTGCTAAGATAAAATATTACTGTGTTTTCCGATCAAGGAAAACAATGAGAGGAAACTTACACATTTCCAAGAGTCTCCATAGTGTCTCCACATTGTCTCCATAGTGTTCTCTGAGGCGTATGAACTGGGCCTAATCGCACTTGGCTAACGTAGCAGGCTATGTCGCTAGCACTGTCATTCAGAGAGGAAACATTTGTCTAATATTGGAATGATAAAAGGGTTGATAATCGCGATAAGGATATTCATTATGTCTCAAATAGATTATACACTGGAAATAAATAGTCCTGCTGAGGGGCATTATATCAATTTGAAATTTGATTAATTTGAGGGAAATGTACTGGATATAAAAATCTACCGTAACGTGTGGTGCGCGGAGGACGATATTTTAGAAATAGTTAAATTTATTTCAAGTATTACCTATTAGTAACATAGAATAAAATTTTCGTTCGCCTGCCCTACAACATGGGAAATTAATATTGTAAGTTTTATTTATTCATTTATTTATATAAAAATGTTCTTATTGCACACTGTTGTAGGTTAAATACTTGTATTAACTGAATCCTGATGATAAAAATAAACTTACAATGCCATAAGTAATGTGAAACGTAGATTCTCCTTGCACAATAGATGGCGTTACCAGTCTCAACTTATACTCGTAGAAGTTTCACTGTAGGGTGTTGATATTTAAGTGAATTATATATTAAATCACGAATTATATGGTTATACTACATTATTATACAAAAAAAATTCAAAGACGGTTATAATATTTTTCCTCATTAACATCAGTAAAAAAAGGGATATGGGGAATAAAAATATTTATCTCACAGATTTACACAGATATAGGCATATTAATGTTACAGAACATTTAACAGTTTAATATGTGTTAAATGCATTTAAGTTCAAAATAATATAAAACGAAAAAAGGTAAAGTTATAAATAAAAAGATTAAAATAGAGATTATTTGTCATTTATTCCATAACATTTATTAAATTTCCATAGCCCCTTATTGCACTATTATTATTAAAATATATTGCCTTTATTATAAACTTATAACAAAATAAATAATATTGTATTACGTTATAGTTTGGTTTTTTATTAAATGACACTAAAACCCGCAAAAGGATGAACATAAAACTAAAAATATAATAATAAAAGTGAAAATATTGTAAAAAAAATTAACATTAAATGGTTTATCACCTTTTAATATGAACCACCATTTTTTATAAATATGGTCTTCATGGTCACGTTTTGTTACTTCTCTAAAGTTGTCCAAAGTGCCAAAATGATTTTTTACCCTGCGCACTCCACATTGTTTTTAATTTATACATTATTATATTATTACAATATCTTAGATTAATTTAATTAATATAACAGGATCCTTTTAGACAATAAAATAAATAAACTGACAGTATATCTATTCTAGAATATTAGTATGTAGAATTAATTGTATGTATCAAGCTTTAATTGTTTGTAAAAACTAAAATATATATTTTTCTATGTCAACTTCATGTCTCAAATTAAAATATATAGATTATAAACGTATTGTATTATTGTCCGCGCGTGTTGTTTTCTATTTTAAAAGTAATTTACTATTGATACAATAATAACTCTGTTAGTAAGAAATTAAATTGGTTCGCATAATAATGGCATAATCTTAATATGATTAATTAATTTATTAGTTAAAGTAAAATTAAATAGTAGATAATAATAAAATTCACAAATTTAAACGTCTGCACCATAAAATTCAGCATTAAAAATCGTTCAAAAAATAAAATTTAAAGCTCCATAACGCGTACTTAAAATAAATTTGTGATTAAATATTTAACTTATAATTAAAGTTTAAGTAATTAATTGTAGTAATTCTTATACTTAATAAGATCATTGGAAAGGTTTTTCTTCTTTAAAAGCCTATCATGTAAGTGAATAAACTTCTATTTACGCGGTGTATAATTAAGTAATTATTCAATTATTTGATTTTTTATTGTGAAATATTGTATTGTTTGTTATTTTGATTTATCCTATAATTATAATTTAATATTATTACGAGTATTTTGTCACTTCAATTGCCCAGTTCTTAAGATAATCATCCGAAATCTTTACTTTTTCTACCGGATTTTTAACTTTCATTGTACTATACAATAAGTAGATAATCCTTTTTAAATAAATATTACAAATTAAAAATAATGTACTATGTTGTGCTCACAAATAAAATAGCTAATAAAACATTCAATATATTTACTATTTACGTGCTACTTTATAATGGCAATACTTAAATAGAAAGATATAATTATTTTTCCTTACTTTTATCTCATACCCATTTGTGTAATATACCATAAACAATTGCCTGATGCAATCTCTGATATAGTACATATGGAATGATATGATATAGTACATATGATATAACGGTTGGAATAGTAAAAGTTATCAAAAGAAAAAAATATTACTTAAATAATTTTCCAGTTATGAGCAAAATACCTAATGGACGAAAGGACGAAACTTAACGTGTGTATTCAATTAGTGTTATACCAATATTAAATCAATACATATAAGAAAAGGGTCCATAGCGCCATAATAAATATCTATATATGTTATTGGCACGGAAAATTAGTACTGATTATATTATATTAAACAGTTCGTTCACAACCTGTTAGTAAAGTTAAAAGCGAGTTTAGCCGCTAATGTAAATAATTAAATCACTTCAATTTAGAGAATGTGATTATTAAGTGTAATATTTAGTCAATAAATCTTAATTAATATTTGCATGTCCATTTTAAGTTGGATTAATGAAGGTTTTTCAATAAAAGTAAAGATTAAATGTAAAATGTTAAGTTGTTTTACGTGTGAAAGTTGTAGGTACGATACTTCTTGAGATAAGTGTTTGAATATTAAGATGTTATCTGTCCTTTGTATGCTAAGTCATTGGCGTCCTGCCCAAGTCCGATGTTTGAGGACCTCGCGTACGGATATGTACCGGCTGAAGCCGTTGGGGACGACCATTGCTGGGGAGACGACTGGAAACTGGCGATCTGTGAATAGTTAGACCAATGAGAACAGAATACACGAAATACACTGAAGTCATAACGGTTACTTAAAAGAGGAATTTAATCATAAATAATTGGGACATTATTTGTGACGTGTTTGTTTATAACTCGTATGTACTTATGTAATTGCTAATAAATGGAACTACCGTGTCGTTATACGTCCTGTCAACAAAGATTTAAAGATTTCAAAAGAAAGAGTGGGAAAGACCTAAAAATAATAATAATACTTACTTTGGGAAAACCCGACAGTTACCATATAAGGAAGAGACTCGACTTTAATAACGAGCACGTAAATAATACCTACAAATATAAATTTTCTAAATGCGTACTTATATAGACAATCTTCCATAAACACACAGAACATACACTCATGTTCATCACACCAACATTTGTCATGGTTTCAAGAAGTATAGATCAGTCCAGAATGTTCTATTTATCAGTAACAGTTACCTGGTCTCCACACTTATTATTCAATAAAAATACATATACATACATATTTAATTCTACTTACTTTGCCACTGATATTATTAAGACTGCCGTTACTCAGGTACTTGTGGATGCCCAGCGCGGCCACAGCTAAGAACGCCAGCTTAGCTACCACTAAGGCCTTGGTCACCAGGAGTGTCAGACCGCCGAACAAGAGGCCCACAACTGCAATGACTTTTACGCCGATTCCTGCCAGCAGTGGTGTGTACTTCTTGATTTTGCCACGCGCTATGACAAGTTATCAAAATATTAACATAGTATAATATATAAATAGCGCCATCATCATGATCATTATCGTTCCATTGTTCGACACGGGTTTACTCTGTATTTGATAATTAACGCGATATTTTTAACTCATATAAATAGGCAATTTAAAAAAAATATTATTTCTGTTTTTTTTTTATTTATTTTTTGCTTCCTGGTTTATACTAATTTCCATAACAGCTATAATATTACTTCGTACACTAAGCTTTTCAAGCGGGAGTTGGGCTTTTGTAAGAAAAACTTAAACAAAAATTGTTTGAGTACGTACAGACTGTCAATACATAATTTTTTTTTTATTACATAACCATGTATTTTTTAAATCTCATGATACGTTTATGTATTTGTACTTTAATCGTGCTTGCGCGTACTGCAGCTCGCGATGAACAACTATCATTTAAATTTATAACAATAAGACTATAACTGTATATATAATTATCACCTTGTGTGAGCAACGTCCCATTCATGAGAAGTAATTCGTCTGATGGTTACGTCACCACACGCGCGGGCCGACCTTGACCGGTTACGTTCTCTCGCGTAATAGGGCATTGGCCTACACTCGACTTCGTTCAGGGTTGTCACCGTACGTTAAATATTGTGATGTCAACATATGTATATGTTGTAATGATTTTGTTCATATTCGATTCAACATTCTATATTTTGTAAGGGAAACGATTTTTTGTTTATAATAATATGTCCTAAATTACCTGTAAGACTGAATTTGCTGCTTTCGTTCTGCTATTTACTTTCTATCTTATGTTATTGTTTCTGTCTATTATCTTTAATAAATACTTCATACTTAATGTCTTTTTATTGGTTACTCCATCCCATATATTTGTATTTTTATACATGCCTTATTTTATTTTTATTAGTAGTAAAAAAATATATCGAGAACCCAAAGTATGATAGAGCTGGCCGTGAAATTCTTAATGTTACGCAATGAGACCCTGATCGATTACGTTCCCTTCAGTAAGAGTAGGTACATTGACCTTCCCACGACATTATTTAGGGCTGTCAGTATTTTCTTTATGAAAATTATATTTTTATATCCTTATTAAAATTGTGATCCTAGCCAATATAGAATACATCATTATTTATAAAATTATATATATACTGTATAGGTAAATACGTTCAAACAAGTAAGAAGTAATTGATTGATTGATTTTTAAATAAATAACGTACCACAAAATTCACAGTCAAATTTACATAGCACGTCACATACATATGTAGAGTATATATTTGTACAAAACTTTCTATAAAAAGTGAAAATTACCTTCTTCAAATGTTCTTGCCGCTTCCGTCAACTCTCCCGGGGCAAACTTGACATTTAACTTGTCTTCTCCCGATAGATCCCTGTAAATATATTAGAATTTTCATAGAGACCTTTATGAAAGTATTTCTATACAACATTTCGACTGCCTCATTGGTCGAGTGGTTGCTAGCGCGACTGCCGATCGAGAGGTCCTGGGTTCAAATCCCGGGTCGGGTGCTATTAGTTATTTCTAATTAAAAATTTCTAGTAGTGATTCGGAGTTTGGAATTGTACCCGGCGTATGATAATAGACTCATCTCCTTTTCCATGGGACTTAAACGTGACTGTTGAAACGTGGGGGTGTACTACAGCCCTCTGTCTACCCCTTCGAGGATTACAGGCGTGATGTTACGTTTAAATTGTTATACTTAAGTTCGTATTGCTGCTGGCCCAATGGTTATTATATATAGGTACTCGACAGCTGAGCCGAGGATTGTGGATTCGACTTCGACCATGTTCAGAGCTATTCCAAAATATTTACTTATTATAACTTTTATATGGCTTAACTAGGCAATTATATGTATAATATATGTCATTTGTTAATTCTAAAAGGATTATGTGACAGTGCTATGTTTTCACTCTAGTCTATTATATTTACTTACTCAAACACTTTCACCCGTAAAGGAGAGATTAAGTTGCTAAGATTTGTCATGGGACTGAGTTAATCCTACAAAATTATAAGCTTAGCCGAGCTTTGATATTAATAGACTGATAGTAAACATAACTTTGTACATAAAGATTGAGAGCTTAAAAGATCACGTTGACTTATAACATACATATATAAAATGTACAATTGCAGATTTAGAAAACCTATGCAGACAGGTGACTAGTGAATATTGCAGCTCATTTGATTCTGCTGATTAGCAGCATCGCCGGTGGAACGGAACGTGACGAAAATTCATGAATAACTTATACTATTTACTATAGTACAAGTTATTCATGAATTTTCGTCATGCATATCTCGTCATGTTCCATTCAACATAGAGCGATACATTTTTAATATGTCACTGATTTTACTTTTTATTCTGAACAGTCACATTGAATATTGTTGAGCGAAATATTTTATTATGTAAATATCGGCTGAGAAAACGTTCTCGTGTGGTGTCTATTCAAACAAAATAAATGTACATGTATGGCACATCTGCGCATAAACCACCATCTGATCAAACCAAATATGTCTGGAGAGTCCTGATACGCTGCATATTAAAATATACTATATACGAGAAGATATTATTTTACATCCAGATAGAAAACAAATACCTGCGTTCATCATATTAATATTAATTCTGGATGGGATTCGAATCCACGGTTCCCGGTCAATATCGTCCCAAGTACATGTATCGAGACACGTGTTTAACTAGCCGTGAATGTTCCAACATCCGGTTGGACTTTTAGTGAAACACTTCGGCACCATTGTCTTTGGATTTTCACTTAAACTTAGAAAGTATTTCATATGTGGAACTACAAGGACATACGAGTGTTATGTTATTCTTAAACAATGTTTGGTTCGTCGTGTAATATACTTTATCTATTGTGTTTTTATGTAGTATACTTCGTTGTATAGTTTATTTATTGTTCTTTGTGTATTGTGTGCCCGATGATTGGCCTCACCAGGCGGTGAGCCTATTGCCAAACATCGGGCACACATCTAGACTCCAAGTCACTACTAAAAAATCTCTACTAAAAATCTAAGTTAGAAAAATCCAATAATATCCGACTCGGGATTCTAACTCAGGGATTCTTGGTCAGCAGTAGCACTTTGAATCACTCGACCAACGTCGCAGTCAATTTGTAATCTACGAAATGCGGTTATGTAATCAAAATAATATAAAACTCACTTCTCAATGGCGACACCGGAAAACAGCTCGATTCTACCATCATCTTCACTCCGGGGAGCGACAGCCGCACTGCAGCCCACCACCGCCACCACCAGAAATGTACACAGCACTTTCATGTTTATATATTTCAAGTAAATATAATTTTCAGCCTTTAGGTCCTTCCTGCTCAGAGGTCGAGGGTAAAGTGCGGCCGGCGGGACTCACTCGCTTATATATAAAGGGAACGAGGTGTTTTGTAATTTTGGTCCTACACCATTTTAGGATAGGGATCCAGGCTTCTTGATACTTGAGGTTCACAAAAATTTCATTTATAATGCCGTTTAGAATTACTTTTGACTTTATTTGATAATATAAACATTCAGGTGCGTTTAAATCAAAGTACATTTCATACTATTTCATTGATATTCACTGCCTAAACATAGGTAATCTGAGATCAAATTGTACATATTTTAGGTTTCATTTCAGCTTAAGACGTATTCAGTAAACACTTCGTATAGTAATTATCAGAGACAGGTATAACTCGTCGCAATAGTTTAATTATTGTAATAAATCTACATGTTTACCTATATTATGTAACTGATTGCGTGTACACGGATTATATATTCGAATAGTTAAGTATATCACTCTGTCTACCACTTCGGGAATACGAAGCGTGATGTTACATTTTAAATATATCACATACATATGATTCTTTTATGTTTAGATTTGAATCATGAATTGAATTATGAGAAGATTTGATTTTCAGAAATGTAAGTAAAATATTTAAAAATTTAAATGACATGAAAACAGGTTTACTTTCTTCCATTCTATCTGCGAGTGTAACTGCATACTTACTGCTAGCGACGCTAGTTATAGTCCTGACAGTAAAGTATCAAAATCTTCAAGCCCGCTATAGATATTCATCTCATTCATACATAGAAGATGTGCACGCTGTACGCCAGCGACTACAACAAAGAGGCGTACCAACTGTTGTTCAAAAGTTACAATATATATAAAAGCATACCAAATTCAACTTTATACGCATTTACATAAGAGAAACGTAATCGTACAGTCTTAAAGGAAACGTCCATTGACGAGTAACATTATTTATTGGACACGGAAAATTCAATAATTTTACTCTGAACGCTTTTTTTAAAGAGTTTAAAAAATGTTTTACTGATTACCTTTAAAAT
>DWFV01000053.1:0-20552 GCA_018246775.1 Parelbella machaon machaon
CAGTAGCGTGTTCATACAACCCAATTCAATTGAACAGATACACGGGTAAGCCGGTCACAACTATATTAGATAAGAAAACTTCGACCATAATGTCAACTAGCGAAATAACCAGTTTATCAGTACGGACTAAAGTTACCAAATAATGTACAAAATCAATCGAAAGCATTATTGAAAAACATGAATTTGAATTATTTATAAAATCACTATTTTGCCCCCATTTCGGAAACCTGTCTCTTCTGCTTTACTAGCACAACTATTATCAAATGTCAAGCTGTTAGCGTACAAAAAAAGTCTAGCAAAATTACGAGTACTTGACGTTTTAATATTTCGCATGACATGATCAAACCCACGTATCAAAACTGTTATTTTATACTTGACTGGACTTTTGACAATGCCTTGACAAAATGTCTACCTACATTATTGAATCACGTACGAAATATGAAAGTAAACGACCTTGTGATTATACTAGTGTCAGCTATAATATTAATATTCATACACGGGAAAATGAAGACGTGTGTTATTCTAACCTCAAATTTTCAACGAGCAATACTTGCTTTTTTGCATTATGTCTTTTTTGTAAGCAATATTTGTTTTTTTTTTAATCCTAATGGCTTCAACGGGATTTTAGAGCTTCACAGGATAGATGTAGATATGTGCAATTTTGATATTCCGGCTGTAAACCACAGCTTAAAGCTTAGTAACTACTCGATGTTCGATAGACTTCCCATGAAATAGTCCGTAACAACTGAAATACAGCTTTCTAAGCTAAGCGAGATTTCGAATGAAGTGCACACCTGGAGTTCCCCTAATTCAATTCATTTTGCCTAGTTTTAGTTAGACGATAATGCGAACAGATATAGGTACAGTAAAGTGTATTTTGTAGAAGGAGGATGATGCGAGCCTTAAGGGCTTTCGACTATTTTCCTGTAAGCAAAGAATTTCTCACAGGACATTTGTGCATAAAATAGGTTATAATAAATGAGCCGTACAGAGAAAGACAACGATTATTGTGCAGTATTTATGCATTAATATCGATCCTGAATAACATTCTTTGTCTGGTTATACACACTTTTATTTTGATAAAAATATGTAAAACTCGTGTCAATTGAATCCACATTTGAATTTTTATTGTGTGTCAAGTACTCTGATATTTCTATTTTGTCGTCGCAAATATGGAATAAAATACATATAAATCATTTTCACTCTATTAATTGCGTTTTAACAGTAAATAGATGCTCAATTCGTTACAAATAATGGTACAAAATGAAAGGATAAACACGAAAATTCTATTTTGAGTTCAAATCCATGACATTCTTTTATAATATTGATTGAGAACTGCTAATGAGTACTAAACCTTTGAATGTAAATCTTTGAAGTCAAATATAAATTTACGTGCCAATAATTTCAGAGAATATTTCATGCAGATATATCAAAATGTATTAGCAAATATTCAGCGTACTAGAAGTAGAGCATCGACGTGTATTCGATATTAATAATGTCGAGCAACAACCATGTAATGTGTGCTAGTTAAACACATTTACATTTCTAGCATATTATTAAAACAGCACTCGGTAGCCACAAACATTGACTAAACTGAAGAGATTTGCATTTACCTCGCATGTGACACGGAATAAAATATACGTACATATGTATGTAGGTACGTCCGTTCGCTCGCTCGATTCAAAAATTCAAATTCATATTTTTACAACATTTCAGTATACAGCTTGGATAACACTTGCTAAAATATATATGTGTATAAGGGTTTTACGTGGCTATGTGCTTGTTTAATTAAGTAGCGTGTTATCGCTCACTATATGTTAATAATATGTAAATGCTGTACCGCGGCGACGTTAAAAATAAACATTTTTTATTAGGAGATTTTTTAATTATTTTTTCACCTGCATGCTTTTTTATTTAGACTTTTTATTGAGCGTGGCAAAACAAATTCGATTAAGCTCGTTTAAAGTTGTCAAATCGTATCCACACTTAGTGTATATTAATTGTGATTGTTCACTAATTTGCATGTGTGTTCGCATGATTTTGTGTCACAGTCATTCCGGCGCAGTTGCTGTGGCTGGTGCATACCAAAACAATATTCTGTAGACAAGCCCGTAGGAGTGATTGTGGACAGTGTGCGTATACCAGCTATGTTGCCGGGGTGTGGTGCTATGTTACGTTGTTGCTTTTTATTTGTTCAAGGATACCTCTCATAGGCAATATTTTAATGGTAATTGATGCACTAAAGAGTAATTTTATTTCAGTCATTACAGGGCAAGTTGTCATTTAGCTCGAAAGAAATTGTAGCACTCAGCTGCTCCTGGTGTAAGGATGCCTACCACAACAAAGACAGTTGCTTTAATCTAGAACGGATAGGTGAAGAATGCTCATTAGGTATACATATACGAATTCATTTCTATTGTACTTAAATTTAAGACTCCAAGGTTTCGTTATTTGAAAGTGGTTTTCAATATTTTAGGCTCACAAGCTAACATAATTGTACCGCCGTCGTGGATTGTGAAACTTCCAAGAAGAGGTAGCTTTAAATCGTCTTTAAGAAAATCACCTAAAAAGAAAAATGCGGCGAAAAAAAAAGGGAAGGATTCGAAGAACGAACAAAAGACATTTGTAATAAAACCAATACCGACTGCCAGTGTGAAACCTGTGCTAGTGTTTATTAATCCAAAGAGCGGAGGCAATCAAGGTGTCCGTCTCCTTCAGAAATTCCAATGGTTACTTAATCCACGTCAAGTGTTCGATCTCACTCAAGGTGGCCCCGGCCCTGGGTAAGTATCTGAGACTAAAGGATATTTACATAAATACGTACCTACTCATGTTTTAAAGAACTTTTGTTTGATACTGAAGGAATTAAATCTGTTAAGCGTGTTAACGAAAACATGCTCGCTAAATGAATAATGCCTCGAGACATGTCTTCGGGCTCGTTGCGATTTTAGCATTTAAATAATGAGACCGGCGCTGAAACGAGCCGTGTTTGTAAATTGTTAACTCTTTTGTAAAAACAAATTATTTCGCTGTTTTCAAAATAAATAAAGAACTTACCGTTTGCGCATAATTTAATTGTAATAACGTTTCATGGTGTAAAAATAGTTCCGAACGTTTAATAAATACAAAAAGTTTAATTGGCTAAATTAATATTAAAAAAATAATGAATATCTCGGTACGTCTCCACATGCGGCCATCTAATACAAAAATAGGTTTGAAGAAAACCTGCCTTATATCGCGAATAGCGTGCCTGCCTCGCAAAAAGCTGTGCTCTGCGATCCCCAACTCGTATGCCTGGCGTAAGGGTTATGGGCAAAATCAAGGGACGCCTATATCCAGTAATGAACTGAGATAGACTAATGCTGATGCTGCAAGCAACCTAATGGTTACAAGATTAACAGAAATAAGATTTTACTACAATTTACTTACTACAACTTCCTTAACTCACAAATTAACAGATTTTAATATCTCGATACAAAGAATCAATCTATTCTTTTATTTAGAACGGAAATTGTACTGCCTACGCGTACGCCTACCACATTGCCAATAGGTGACAAATTAGTGCATGTAAATAGATGCGGGCTATTCAATCGCTGATAAAACCAATAGCAAGTCCCATTAAAAGCTTATTACTGGGATTCCTATTCTGTCCATGTGATATTAAAGGAACCATTTCAAACTATTAGCAATGTGAAATGATTTATGAATTAATAAAGATCTAGTAACCTTTTAAATATAGATAGATCACTTTATCAATATCGTTTGTGAATTTAAAAGCGAATATGACAGCTTTTCAGATACTTTCGAATTTGCTTAAGCGAATATTTAATTACAGTCGAGAGAGTTTATGGAGGCTGAAGATAATGAATATGATGAGAACCATGAAGATGAGTGTCTTATTACGTGTAATGTAACAGTTAGGATCAAAGTCAAAAGATAATTGATTTCCCACATGATTTCATGCAAATCATAATATTCAAATCATTCAAATAATTTAGTTCAAATACTATTTAATGTTACTAATGTTAAAGTTGTAGTGTTTATTTCCTTTCCATAATTCTTGGATATATATTGAATTTCGCATATAGGTAGTTTATGGACCGAAAAAATATATTTGCTATTTTTATTTCGGTTCCTGTGATATTCATAGTTAACATTGTCTAAGGTATGTGGTTCTTTCTTAATCTACCAGATGGCGTTATTGACATAAAAATCGAGGACATATTTATTTTTACAAAAACTAAATGGCGCGATGTCCATTTTCAAATTTACGATCCTTTTAATGTTTATACAAATAAAAAATCTTTAAGTGAGTTATATTTCCTTACAATAATAGATAGTTTTTTACACTCAAAGTAATCACATACGTATGTACATAAGTATGTATGTAAGACTATTAAATAAACAGATGTATACATAGAAATCTAAATCTATCTTTTTTCCAACAGTGGAATGACAAATGGGTCGATTATTATTATTATATATAGAAAATATGGAAAGATATTTTTTATAATCAATTTGTTACTAAACAAATTTATTAAAAGAATGTTTAAAAACTGTATTGCTATCTAAACCATAGAGACTTTAAAAAATATCGTAAAAATGACGTAGGAATCTTTGTTGACTATCGTTAGAAGGGGAACCAATTAATAGATAGATCATTTTGATAATGTATATATACGAAAAACTGTTACATACATACATTGCTTACTGTTTCTTATTATCGACACTAGAGTATTCAAAGATACATGTAAATACATTATCACAGGGCAGGGCACGGCGCCGTGTGATTATCGCCTAAAGTTTGGGGGTGGAATTCAAAGACTCGAAAGTTTATTTGTTTCCATTCATTATTTATTCTTATTAAAAAATATATACATATCACATTTGATTTATTTGCTTAAAAAAACCCGTCGCTAGCAGATCGCGATATGGCGTAGCGTGCCTAGGCACGGCTATATGTCCTGGCGCCTGACGGGCCGCAGCATAGGCACTGCGAGAAACCGTGCTCAGCGATCCCCAACCCATGGGCAAAAACTTCTCAGAGCAGGCCTATGTCGATCAGTGGACTTAGATTGACAGGCTGATGATAATTATGCTGATAATGACCTGTACAAATTTAGACATCAACTATAAGTGTACCTAATGTTAAAACAGATAAAGAGCCGTCAAAATGCAAAGTAGAAATAGTCACTGATTCATAAAAATGTCAATTAAGAATTATTGCCAATTAAAATATCACAAGAGCTCTTGTACACTACACAAACAAATTAGCAACAGGGTAGCTCAAGTGTAATATAAATCGAAGACTCTTCGTGCTATTACTAATATTGTTTGAAATGATATTCGTTCATTTGTGCATTATAAAAAAAAAAGAAAAAGTCATTTAGAACGATATTTGTCCCAGTTGCGCTTTATATTTCATCTATCGCTTTACATGAGGGCTTCTGATATAAACTACGTAATAAGTACCTAATGAGTTTGTTTCTTACAGGCTAGAAATGTTTCGAAAAGTACCAAATCTTCGGGTGCTGGCTTGTGGCGGTGATGGCACCGTGGGCTGGGTGCTGAGCGTACTTGACCGCATTGGGTCCCGTCCGGCTGTAGGTGTGCTCCCGCTCGGCACCGGCAACGACCTCGCCAGAGCACTCGGCTGGGGCGGTGTAAGATAGCTTGAGCTTTTCCCTTTTTTGCTTTACTTTTCACCTTACGGACGGATACTTTTGAAGAAAAAAAGTCTACAAATGTAACATATCATGCGTCACAAGTAGTAGAAAATAGTATTTTGAAAAATCTGAAAAATAATGCAGACACGTACAACAACCATACTGTTTGATGTTAAGCGGCCATTATAGCCCATGCGTTAAATAAAATCGTAAATGAAATTAATTTCAAATGCAACGATCTCCGACACTAAGTCGCAAAGCCTCGTAAGTGACTTTCTATCCATGCTGCCCTCATCACGCCATACAGCAGCCCGAACTCTACCGTTTTGCAACGTTTTGATTGTCTTGCAACGTGGAGTCGCAAGTACTAAATTTATATTAAAAGTTGTCAGACGTCAAGGCCGAAAGCCTTCTTTTGTGTAGTATCCATTCCTGTTAATATTTATTTCTTTATCTTTAATGTTGTCGCAAAGTAAAAGTAGCTACGAGTAATAAATCTTCCCGTTGACATTTGGCTGTGACAGTTCGGGTCGCTGACAGCTGAGTATTATAAGAACCAAAAGAGTTTGTATTTCGCTCGGCTGAGTTATGTATATTTTTCCATGTGTGTTATTGTCGTTGTTATGTTATGATAATCCCGAATAAATAAGCTGGGTTTTATAAAAAAGAAAAATTATCAACATGCAAAACAAACTGATGTTAATTAAAACGACTGTTGTCAAATTAATGTTTGCTTGTGTTTCTCTGATTTCCCAATACGCCAAACGAGCTTCAATTAGCTAGCGGAAACTTTACTTCACACGCTTGACACATGGAGAGCACTTGAAAGTAGCTATAGTTAAACTACGAACGTTTTTAGCATTCCTCAGTTAGACTCCTTCAAGATGAGACTTAATAAGATACAATGCTTGTATAGTCCAGGTTTTAAGACCTTCTATGTCTTAGAAAACGATGTTGATGTTGTTTAACGGATGTAGATTTCCAGTCATTTTTTTCCTATCCTTCATAGACCTTAGCACTGAGACGAGATGGAAGCTTAAATATGAATTTTCTAATTGACCGATTAATAATTATGTAAAAATTACATCAATGTACAAAATTTATTCGCACACGATCAGTATAAAAATAAATAAAATTTTCACACATCAAATATTTATATATGAATAAGGCCGGATGATAGTCTACATTATTTAAATATTGTATATTTGTAGGGGTTTTTTTCCTTCCACACACAGAACAAATAATTGTGTTCATTACATAAATAACTGACCCAGATGAGAATTGAATCAACGATCACCGGCCACTCAGAATTTAGTTAGTCGTGAAAGCTACCATGTTTGTCAGCAAACCAACGTGAAATATTTAATATATATGAGCTTCAAGTTTTCTTCTTATATTTCCACTTACAACATAAGTTAATATATTTTATATTTAGAAGTGGAAACTTTCTTCTCCTTTAAAGCTGAACAGAACTTTGTTGTCTCTACTTCAACGAAGCAAATAATTATTCTTTTCCTAGTAAACGAAAATATGGAAATTTCTTGTGTATCCCAACAATACAATAATCAGTAATACTCTCTAAGCTGGCTTCTAAGGCTTACATTTGCTGTATCACGAGTATAAATATATTGTTAACAGACTGCTAACCCTATTTTGTATGATTTATAATAATATCAAATTGATTATTTTATAACTACAAATTATATCGGAGTTTGAAGCTTTGCCCGGTGTATATCAACAGGCTCACCCCGTTTTTCCGAATAGGACGTAAACGTAACTGATGTAACGTGGGAGTGTACTAACTCCCATGTCCACCTCTTCGGGAATTACAGGAACGATGTTACGTTACAGATGATAATACATCATTTGAATAAAATGACAGTAATATAAACACAAAAGAATAGTCGTTGCTGTAATTCACGGTTTCTTAAAACTACAGATCTAAAACACTTGAAATGTGCCATTAATATAAAGATCCTTTCAGAGAAAGCATTTTGTACAATATTAATTTGTGTTGCCTGGAGGAATAGCTCAAGAGAAAAGAAGTGTTTTGATTTATTATAGGGCTTATTTTGCTTATTATGTTATTCTTTCGGATAATAAAGGCGTTATTGTCATGAATAATTATTATATTGTATTTTATGTTGTCTTCACACAATAAATAAAGTTCTGATGTTTCTGTTTCGTTCGGATCTATTTTTTTTATTAACTAAGTCTATTTATTTAAATTTCGTACAAGTTGAGCTTCCATAATCAAAAAAATGTTCTACACTAGTGTCTAGTAAAAAATTATCAAAAATAGCAAAAGTAATATTGTGCTATTTTTGATGTTATGAGTAGGCTCGAAGAATTTTATCATTAAACATACTTTCTAACCAAATAATTTCTTTAATTTATTTTTAATACATCGTAATATGACAAATGTTATGAAAGGTTTATGTACAAATATTAAATTTCAATTACCCCTGAATACTATGAAAAATAACCGTATGGGGTAAATAATATAGTGTTTTTGCAAAGGCTTTTCCTTTCGCGTTGTATGTCTTAAGTGAAATAATTCCGTGTTCGTTCACACAAATTCTTTTGCGTACCCTATATCTACTGTAATTTTATAAATTATATACATAGGTATTAGATGTATCATTTATGTTTGATTAATCAAATATGTTTCTGAAACAGGGCTATGAAGACGAACCCATATCAAAAATACTCGTGCACATTGGCGAAAGCGACACTGTATTACTGGATCGCTGGGAACTGAAAGTGGAGCCAAATGAAGACGCCGTGAATGTGGACACCAGCAACGCCAAACCGGAGTTACCGCTCAATGTCGTCAATAACTATTTCTCCTTCGGTGTAGATGCCCATATCGCGCTCGAGTTTCACGAAGCTAGAGGTACGAATATGTTAATAATTGAGATTTTTTACATAACAAACCATAAAAAATTTATTATAATTTGTCTTATAATTTATTAAGAAACAAGATAGGACCACTAGAATGTTTGCAAGTAGCAACAGAAAAGTTAATTAAAACTTATTTTCCATGACAACACTGTTTATGCAGAGCACGTTCGAAGTTTGAAAAGAGGCAATAAAGACATCATTTGTTACTGCGAAAGCGCCGCGGGAAAGCGAAATTATTACTAAAGACCATACTTAAACTAAGAGGCGTAAATAGATACGGCACCTTATCACATTATGGTCCTAATGCCTGTGTTCTAAGTGAATTGTATATTATCTTTGCGGGTAGTGTCTGCAAATTACCAGTTATCAACAGTGCTCATACACGCACTCGGGTGTTTTTGGTGTAGTGTTTAATTTCAATGTGTTTTGTGTAATGCTCGTATTTCTACCACATAAATACCTACTTCTTTCATATCGTTTTTGTCACTAGTACTGAGTTTCTGTCTACTCCTATGGCAAATCTTTTACATGTTTTCCGTAACAAAGCAACTTAACAAACAGAAGAGCTTACTATTTAGGTGACGATGAATAGACAATATACGGCAACCAAGCATTTTAGACCAATCACTGTAGTTTAATGTTTTTTAAATACCTACATGTTGTTCTGTAAATACCGGTAGTCTATTCCTTTCAGAGGCTCACCCTGAAAAGTTCAATTCCCGTATAAGAAACAAGATGTTTTATGGAACTGCTGGCGGCAAGGATCTGCTGCAGCGTAAGTGGAAAGGGCTGGCAGAGTTCGTGACGATGGAATGCGATGGAAAAGACTTCACACCGGTGCTGCGCGAGCACAAGGTGCACGCCATCGTGTTTCTAAATATTCCAAGGTAAAGACGATGACACACGCCATTTATTCTTTTTTTTTCCTTTATCAGATTAAATTCGAAGACCTACCTTTTTAAGTTTTTTAACCTTATCTTGCGACGTTGTAGACTAAACGATAAATTTAAAACAACACTTTTTACAAGTAATAACTCTTTGCTTATCATGGAGCATCAGCGTTTATTTCGTTTCTAAATTAAGCCACTGGATTAGTTACACGTATTGCCTATATCAAAACATGTAGGAATTTCCAGTATCAGCATAGAACCTGTCCGTTTCTCTCCTATTTACTTCGGTATTATTATCAACAGATTCTATTATCCCTGTTTTTTCCATAATGTCCTTTTGAACTTTTCTCTTCATTAAATGGAATATTATTGAAAGTACAACAGAAAGCAGAACTGATTGTTTTCTGTTGTTTTATATAATGCTTCTCTAGGATTTGTTTTATTACCAATTCTCTTTTGATTATTATTATAAAAAATGAATTAGAAGTGTGGGCGTTATTATAGCTTAGGGTTTTATAATTTAATATTTATTTTGTAGCAAGTTGGTTGAGACGAATATTTGTTATGACTCTCTTAGGCGTATGGTGACAACGTGATACATACAAAAGGCACTGATAAATGCAGCGCACTGGTTCAACGCTTGAGCGGAGACATTGGTGTGTTAAACATACACGATAGGCTTATGTAAAAATAAATATTTTACGTTACTATTATTAACGCAATTCATTATTTCTGTTTAGTTACGGAGGTGGAACTCACCCTTGGAACAAGTCGGGAGGATCTTCCGAGCCGTCTACTGAGGATGGTCTGATAGAAGTTGTAGGATTAACCACATATCAATTGGTAAGCTCCTTTTTCATTGTGGGCAGTAAATTGCGCGCAGTACAAAACTATAAGGTCAAATTGCACGAAATATTTTTAGTTGTAATTAATCTTTGAGAATAGCAAAATTTTTGTTCAGTAGAAATTAAGGAGTTCAACTAAATTGTATCAATGTAAACTAAACTATTTTCATTTTTTGCTAGCCTTTACTTCAAGCGGGCGGTCACGGCACCTGCATCACCCAGTGCAAGACAGCGAAAATCGTAACCACGAAGGTGATCCCCATGCAGGTTGACGGCGAAGCCTGCAGACTGGCGCCCTCCATCATCACGCTGTCCATCCTCAACCAAGCGATCATGCTGGCCAAAAAGAAGCCCGGAAGAGTCATAGCACCGTTAGTTCATACAACATATCTTATTATCAGGTTTGGTAGGAAGGTTCGCTTCGAATAAAATATTGCAATTTCTGTACATAGAACCAGGGTATTACATATGTGAACTAGAGAAAATCCAGATAGAGTTAGAAAGCTTAACATAAGAATATAGTATGTAAAGTTTCAAAGCGTTTCGTTCAAACGATGAACACAACTCTGTTGCGTGAATATTTTATATATTTGAAGACTTTTCTCGTCAACGAATATATGAAATAGATATTTAGACCTGTAGGTGACCCATTGGGGGCGGGGCAATCCAATTCAGTTCTATTTACATAAATGGACAAACCAAAAATTATGTCCCACATATTTGCGTGCATGAGCTCACTAAAATAAGATAAATAAAAAAAATCACTACTGATCAACGTATACTAACAGCCCTTGTAACGAGAGGGAGGCTCTTGGTTCTAGCAGGTAATAATGAGTTTCGAATACAGCAAAGGAAGATAGTCCCGAATTATCTTTGTTTAAGAATGAGTATCTACAAGAAACTTGGCAGAAAACAAAGCGACACCTTTACGTTACCTGCTAAGCAATGAGAATTATTGTTGAACTTGATATTCATGTGGAATATTCTGTTGCCTTGTTGCAGTTTAACAACATTAGAGAAGTTATCGCTCACAGTGAACCTTATAACAATGGTGGATTACGAGAGACATCACTATGATAAGGAGCTGTTGGCCAAGACAGGTAAAATATTTGAGGGCTACAAAACTTTCCACCGGTTGACATAAACCGTTCAATAATTTTGGATGTTCAAAGTTTACTTTTAATGCTATCATCATATATTGGTTATTTTAATTTGAGTACGACATCTCGGGAATGTAACGTAAATATCTATTTTTGTGGTTATTATTAGTAGATAGAAATATAAACATAACTATATGTAGTTCGTCAAATATTTCATTATGTACAATAGGTTGGATATTCGATAGTTGAAGATGTTATCAGGAACTGCTTATACATACACATATTATATTTATAGCACTTCGTTCGAACAAGTCTTTCAGCGCTCGACACTAATCCTCCGTCTACCCCAGCGGATCGTATCTGTACAGATACGCTCAAAGTGTATCCGTTGCAGAGCGTTTTGTCCTCATACCGTTTAAACGTTACGGTTACCTATTTATCTAGTAAACACAAGACGTTAAACTATAACTTCATCCAAAACTTAATACAAATGTGTATTTGTAGATTAATAAACATGGTGTGGGCAAATTTTCGATTCCAGCTTTTACGAATAAATAGTATTAATACAATATAATACATGTTTCCATGTACCACCTTTTAATGTTCTGTTGATGTCCTTACGTGCTGCTTGACTTTAATATTAGAAGTGTCAATTCGAGTACACTGTGGGTGTCTGTAAAATATTCATTGAAACAGACACCTACCCTTATTTTATTTGTTTTTAGCGGACCGCATCGGCACTCTAGAGGCCAACCCGGCGGCTGACCTGGAACAGATCCGGACGCTCATACAGAACATCATCAAGGAATCGCCAACACATGCGAACCTCGTCGACTGGTGGTTCCTCGACTGTAAGTTTTATAACGAATTTTAACATCTAAATATAAATTTAATATTTCGGTTAACAAGCACTTCTCTTTATCATATTTGAAAATATTGTCGATTCATATATATTGGCTCCAATTTGATATAGATAGAGACGTAAAGAGATTCAGATGTTTAACTTACTTCACAGACCTAAATGACGCGATAATCAGTGCAATTACACTGTACAGACGAGATAGACATTAAAGGGGGACCGTTTGCCTTTTGTAAATACCTGTTTCTGTATAACGACATTCTTTATTTACATCTGTAAAATGGAGCGTAATCCGAACTCTCATCCGGAACACGATCAAAGAATCTGAAGCACACTCAAACTTCGTCGATTGGTGGCCCGTCGACTGTAAGCTCACATTAGGAATTTTTGCCTTTTGTATCTCTTATTTATGATGTTATATCGGCAATTGCTATACAAGAAAATTTTTGATTAAGAAAATGTGTAATAAAACAATGACTTATGTTTAGTAAAAAGTGAATACATTTCTTAATATATTTTTGTCATAGAGTAAGTATGTATATGTAGTAGGTATATCTGCACAAATATTATAAATATTGGAGCAAAAACGTGGATGTCCTTATTTTCCATTGTTTTAAATCTTTTAATATATTGATTTGCTTATAAGAATGATCTCGCCTTTGTTTAGAAGAGTTCTGTGTCAACCGGTGACCTACATGCTTGATATCAACCCGACATTGGATGTGTTTGAAAAAAATTGATCGATTTTTGCATGCCCTACTCTTGGGAATACGAGTTCCTTTCACGCGTTTAATTATTTATGAAGGGGGCACCTATTCAAGAGGTTTATTTTTATACAAAAGAGTTTGCGAACGGCGGAATAAATTAGACCATCTCTGTTTATGAACCTGAAGTAAGCGGGGCATGCAGAATGTTTTGCGACCATAAAGAGAACTTTGTTATGACATAAATTAAAGATTATTTACAGAGTAAACTCTACCTCCCATTAATTCAACCTGCTATATGTCCAAATTTACAATCCGAATCATTTCTTCTGTATGCGTGAATACTACAATCGTAGTTTCCAGGAATTACTGCTTTCAATACATTTTTTATTGAAAAATATTGGAAAATCACAGGGAGCCATGTTAGAATTTTAAGTAGAAATGTTATAAGTTCGCAACGCAGGTGAGCTGTCGAAACAGTTTTTCAATTTGAACGCATCGAGTGGCGCAGTGTTATTGTGATGCAGTGGCTTGTGAAATCAGCGTTAACTCGCTCGTTATTAACGGCATTCAAAACTGAGGAAAAAAAAATGTTACATGCCGTACTTGTTTTTGATTGTATTACTTTATTAAGGTACTTACAAAGTATTCGGCCAATACTTGACCAGAAAAACAACCGGAAGCACTACTTTTTTAAACAAAACCTCGTGGCCTTTCATGGCAATAAACGCAGGACCCCTTATAAAATATATTTAATCTCCGTGAGCTTCACCGCCACCCAACGCTAAACTATTCTTGTAACAAGTTTATAACAACTGGGCTGTATTTCTTTGACAAAAACATTTACCACAATGTTCCCGAGTCACCTGACACTTATGACACTTGACCGGATTTAATACGTAACGTTATTATACATAATTCAGTTGAACATGAGATTTGGGAAAAATACAAGGGTTATAGTAGAATGTAGTGTCTTCCGCCAGAATAAAAAATGAACTTCTACTTGCGACAATGACCTATTTAACTACTTTACTTGTATTTTCCAAGATTAACTTATTTAACAATTGTTTTGTACATTTTCTACATTTATTCTGTACCTGTTTTTGATACTGTAATCAACTTCGATGGTAGTTTATAATAAGTCTGGACTACAAAGACGCGAAACTTTGCTGAGCACGCTTACAGAAAGTACAACTTCAAGTCGTCATACCATTACATTAAAATGTTAACTAAACAAAAATACATCAACTTAGATTAAAGGCTACATTATTTGTGTAGCCTTGATTAACAGTCCCTCAGATAACAGTAGACTAGTCAGCATCAGACAACTTCTAACCATAAGATATATTTCAGCGGTGACTGCGGAAAGATTCTTCCGAATCGACAAGGCTCAAGAAAATCTACACTACGCAACAGACATTGGCCACGAGAATATTTACATTTTGGATGCAGTTCCATTGACGCCGGACACAGAGACGACTGCACACCCCGCCACTACAGCGACGGGCTCCCTAGACAGAACGGGCCCGTCTGTGTCGTTGGACACAACGACAGGATTGTCAGTGTCTCTAGACATATCGCAAAGCGGCGACACTCCCAGTGCCGGCGTTTCCCTAGACGTTCCGGAATCTAACGCAAGGTATTTCGAGAATTGTTTCTTTGTTCTTTTATTGGCCTCAGTTTAAACTTCGCAGGCATGGATGGCTCCGAGATAAAATGTATAAGGAATTGTGCTCAGTTTGTTTCTTCGTTATCTTTTCAGTATTCTCCAGCTCAATTTGCATAATTCTCATGGCGATAATGTTGAACTTGGAAACTTATTGTCATTGCTACTACGAATGTTAATACTAACATTTAAATTTGCGTTCTTTTATTTGATAACTTAATCGTGTAAAATAAAAATTTGTTTATATGAGAATTTACACAAACATATACGAGTATATATGTATATAAACTCCTAAACACAATACCACATGTGTGGCTGTGTTTGTATGTACCTACTCATATATGTATACATATGTATATGTACGTGTTAAACTCTGCATTGTGTATGAGTAACATTGTTTTACTGAAATGTACTAATTACGATTTTAGTTTTAGCGAGATGAAATATTGCTACCTTCGTTTATTCGCAAGTAAAAATTTATTTTGTCTTAAACGCAACGCTAACGATGCATGCGACAAAAGTATTTAACGTATGTATTTAACTGTGCATATCCTAAAGTTCACAGAAAACATTGCTCAAGCTCTGAATGCGGTAGAACGAATTGACTGTACATAGATTAAAAAAATCTACATTAAAAGAATAATTAATTTAAAAATAGACAATCAAATCTAATTCTTGAATGACCCTATATTTAGGAAGAAAAGACCGTAATTGACTTGGAGGAAATGTTATATTACTATTTAATGAGCATTAAAAAACTAACATTGACCTTAAACGTCATATAAAATATGTATAGAAACATTCCTAAAAGTGTTTTAATTTCAAACATTTCGTTTATAAAGTAAGCATCAAAATCTGCAGACATCTCTATCAAATTCAATACCGTGTGTAGCGGTCAATCAAACGTTATGTCTCGTTCCCCGCAGACCATGGGAATATCACGAACGATTTGGAATTTTGACTATACTCGTTCGCATTTAGGAATGGTCTATCTTCAACAGGTTGTGTCACTTTTCACAGAAAAGCTTCTCCTTCGCTCTTACAGAATATGGTAAAGCATAAATCATATCGAAAAAATGTATTGTAGGTACTGAAGGATCCAACTGAAATGAATGATCAATTAAAGATAAAAAAATAAGTAAATAGGTAGATCAGAAATCTATACTAAAATTATTATCCACAAACTTAAATATTTGCCTTTCTCAAACCCATGCACTAAAATTTGATACAATAATACAACACGATAGACGTCATGTATTAATATTAAACTTTCAACACGCGTCAATGAAGTCTCCACAACGTTACCACGTTATTAGGCTCTGCGGGCTTGTTACGTTTCACTGTCTTTTTATGAACTGCCTATAATGTATAAAAACGTATAGTAAAATTATTCATATTTACATTGACTGTAGTTCGAATATTTCCATAGAATACCTCGATTACTACTTACTATATTTTAAATAAATGTAAAATGGTCTTTGTTCTAAATGGAAATTCTCTAAAAACGAAACTTCGAAACTGGCTCCACTAGATCCACTAGATTTTGGCAGTTTCCACGAAGTCTTCGAACTTGTCTTTACGTGTTGACATTTTCATTGCTGGTATCTCAATCCCAAGGCAGGCAATTTAAACTTTGTCCAGACATCTAGTTGTATTCCAATCACTGTCAAAACCTCCTAAGACTACATTAACAAGCTAACTAAGTAGTCCATAGCAATATAACATAATGAATGTATTTAAAGAGAATAAAAGCTGTCGGAACAAGGTAAAGTAAACCAAAATTTGGAATCGGCATCACCATATAAGCCGCATAGCAACAGAGCAGGCATTGTTGCGGGTAAAATTACAATGATCGTTGATACGAGAGAATAAAAGTTTTTACTAGGGGGTACTTGGAACTCAATATTGTTGGTGAAACATTTAATTTTATGCAAATTTTAAAACTAGTTTCTATGTTTTCATACCCACTGTATTCTTTGTATTAAAATTACTTGTTTAATCAAAAGGTTGTATAATGGATGACACACTTACTGCACATTTACGAGTACCTACGTTGTCCGAAATTTAAGTGCCATTTATGCTAAGATACTTTGTGACCGTTACCATTTGGTTGGATATTAATTTTAAATTTTATTTGACATACCTATATTACAATAGACATTACGTTTATTTGAATTAATAATACCTATGAATACCAACAATAAGTGTAATAAAACTGAACAAAAAAGTACAGAGTAGGTACTATTATCAACTGGCTCAATTGAAATACTTAATAATACATTGCAATCGAACAGTTCTAACACGTAGTTAATCTAAATATGATGGCACTGCTGGATATTTTAAACTATTTCGTTCGATTGAAGTCGAATAAAGTTTAACGCGGACTGCGCGCGGAACTCTGTGACCTTACAGTGCATTCCCACGAATAAAAATAGAAATATTTTATCGAATCAATTGTATATATTACTTTTATAACAGTGAAATAAGTTTACAGGGCATAGCGGCCGCTCTGCGTAATATGATAAACGCGACATACAAAAGCCACTATAAGTTTAATAGAACAAAGACTTCTTCGGGCTTATTATACGCACGATCCACGATGAGTCGTCCGGGCTGTCAGCCTATTTGATATTTATAACACAGGAGTCGGGATTTTTTACTTATACGGTAACGTCGCTGCAATCTATTAACAGTACATTCAGTGAGTCGCGGCCTAAATATCTTAACGGAAAAGTATGCCAACTTTCCATAACAATTTATATTCGAGAATGTTTCCTTTTTCAAGTCATAGCTGAGAATGCCACCCTCGACATTTCAACGTCAAAAATAGATCACAGAATAACTTTATAAGTTTAGCAACTTCGAATCGTTTCTGTAGCTAAAGGTTTGAATTATTTATATACTAATATAACAACAATTTAAATAATATTAATATTCTTAGCATAATATTGAATGATGAATAAAAATAGCGTTTAAATTTTATATTTATTTTAAAATTTGAAACGATATTTGTTGTCTCTAGACGATACCAAGTTAAACGGGCAAACTCAAGTCGTGCAAACAAAATGTTTACGCAAGTTAAGCCCACACTTTGAATGTGGTTAGCGAACAATGTAAAGTTTGTCAACCATCCTAGGCCTTTTAAACCTTCTGGCTGTTAACTAAATGTTGTATATAGTTATACAATCTTCAGAACACGGAAATGTTCAGGAAAACGGACCCTATATGAAACCCAATATTACCGTTTTTGGTACGACGGCCCAGGGGTGCATAGCTATCAAAACTTTTTTGCAACCAAAATAAACCCTGCACAATTCGATCCCACTGTACAAAGTGCGAGATATATTTCAATTAAAACCATAACGCTGTAGGATTAATGGGTGTATCGTGTGTTCGATAGCGAGTCCGGTTTAGGCAGTCCGGGGCGGACGGACGACGTGCAGACCCCAGTATCATCGCCCCCCACCACACCCGTGACCCCTGCGCACTCAACCGCTCGGATATCTGGCCCAAAATCCAGCAACAATTTCCAGGACCCTACATCGCCACCACTGTGCACCAGCCCACCAGTAAGAGGGACTGTAGCAGCGCCGGAATCCATAATCAAATTTAAAACGTAAGTACAACCTTTTCCATTTGCCATTTTCATAGCCTTTAATACCTTATCGTAAACACAAGTGAAAACGAAATATATTATGCTATTACCATTGACATTTTGGATTACCCACGATTACCTCTTTATTTTAACAGCCAAATAATACTGACAGATAAGTTGATAGATTTAAACAAAGCTATAAAAATGATGGCCTATTCGTTGTTATTGATACGACAATTATTTATGGATCGGACTTTATACGAATATACGTGCCTTAATCCCCTGTAAAAAATCTGCCGGATATTATTTTCAATTGTGTACATGCGATACCAAAAAATGTTATGAACTTTTTCATTGTAGTGAATTTGAAACAAAACTATATCATTCAAAATTATTAAAGGAATTCTGTACTCGTTTCAATACTACATATTATACATATATTAGCTCGTTTTCATAAGCCTCCCCCATCATAACCGGACGTCTAGAGATTTTTGATAGAACTATACATTTTTATTATTATCTAGATGTTTATACTAAATATTAAATTATTAAAATGCATAAGGACGAATGGCTTTGTGAGGTCAAGACTTTATGTAACAGAAACGTATATAATGCAAAAAATATCAGACGTGTTAAAACACACACACTAAGCACATTTTGATGTAGCCATAAAGTAGGCTGAAGTTAATAATGCATGTAATGATAACAGAGTATATAATTAATTGAAGATGCTGTGTAATGGCGTCACCAGGAGACGACGCAATTGCTACATTTCGTGATACCTATACACCCATACAAACACACCAATATATGTAGGTCTGTGACATATTTTACGAACGCACAACTTGTATTTATCTAAACTGAACATTAAACATGTTAATTTGTCAGCGTTCAGAATACTAGAAACGTTTTGAACTGGAGTTAATTTAAATTTTCAACGTCATTTCTCTTCACTCATAGAATTGGTTTGCCGGGAAATGAGAGTTGGATTTTATAATAGAACAAGAAACTCTTAGTGAATTAGATAAAAGCTTTGCAAAGTATCTTACAGTTTACTTAAGAAGTTGGTTTTAAATTGCTAGTATAATACATAGAGAATTTTCATCAAATGACTTTTAATTTATTTCAAACGCTCTTACAAAAATTGATAATTCGGTGTTCACCGTAGTTGGTGAATCATGCCCCGAGGAAATTTAAAAGCCGTTTATGTCTACCAAACGGGAGAAAGCAAATGAGGTGGATTCGCACCTCGTTATTTAAACCAAGAAAATTGTTCCCTGCGAATCCACGTCATTAGGGTGAACAATTGTAAATTTCAAAAAGAGATTTAGAGAAAAAACAAGCTCTACAATAACGAAGTACTAAACATTTGTTGAGGTTAAGTCATTTGTTAAGATATGCATGTTATATTTTACATACTTAGTGTGTATTATGTTATGTTTGAAAAGCTTCTTTTGGCTTTTCAGAGCACTTCAAGCGTTATTTATAAAATGTAGAGGGCCGTTAATATTTCATCGCTTTCATCGCAATAAGTGCGATCCCACTTAGATATGACGCCTTACATTTTGGATTTGTTTCTATCGCACTCTTTGGCACTAGAAAATAGTACCGACATAAATAATTCCTCCTACATTCTAGCGACTTTATATTAACAGTGTCAATGAATAAAAATCGTAAAATATCAAAAAATATATGTACAATGTCGATATTCTAGTCAACTTTATTATTACAGCAGCCCTTAGACGAATGGAAAGTCCGTCTTTGTGCTAGTAATTATTAATACCGTATTGGAATATTCAAAACAAGTGTGATGTGAGAGCGTATTCTGAATTGTTTATAAAGTAGTTTTTCTTTCCAATATAATGATATTATATTCCGCCTTGTGCCGCTCATGTCGGCTCCCATGCATTCGGTATTCTGACGTTCCGCAAACATAAGAAAATTTTGATAGTACACGAGGTGGTTATGAACGTGTAGTGAAATATGACTCCAATAACATATTCATTAAACATCATAAAGATATCACTTGTCGACTTTCCTTTTCAGAGTAATCTCTCGTTAATTTTTTCAGCAAATTTAACGAACCTATTGTGCCGACATAAAAAGTTTTAGAACGCATTAAATACATAATTGTGAATTCTTGCTAATTGCGTGTCGACCACGAAATGCAAGTTGAGCTGGTTGTCGGAAAGAAAAACGTTATGAAACGTAATAAAATGATTATTTCGAAAATTACTGTGGCCTAATTGATACCAAGAAAAAACTTACTGTTTAAGCGCTAGTTGTAGTCCTATTACAATTTACATTTTATTTTAAAGCGTTT
>DWFV01000054.1:0-20532 GCA_018246775.1 Parelbella machaon machaon
TACATTATTACCCAGACAACACCAATTGGAAGAATTGGATATACCATGTATACAAAAACCGACCTTACCGTTAAAAGCAATCTATACCAGACAATCTTTTAGTAGAATTTTCATTATATTTCTCAATAACGTAAAATGAAAAATCAGGTTTGCTTACTCAATACATTCTGTCACAATTCTTTCTTGTATGATGTGGCATACGTCTACATGATATTACCAATCATTTTGTTATGGATTTATACATGAGGGTTTTTTATCACATAATTATTATTGGAAGAAAGTAAATGGTATAGATTCATTTTCAACTAATACCGAAAATTGTATGTAAAAGTTTTTTACTGCGCCGTATAAGTTTATCTCGCAATTTTAGACTTTTAATTGATATGTGTGTACTCTTATTACGGTTTCGTATATTACAGTGGCATTAAATCGTGTTCGCGGGGAGGGCGGTGCAGACGCGTTCCGCTCTCGTCCGCCCAACACATCCCGACCGCCCTCATTGCACGTGGACGACTTCACAGCCTTGCACCAGCCCTATCCCGGACACGGTGGCAACAGGTGACCTTAGCTATATTTAGCTGACAAATGCTTTTCATTCTCTTTAAGTAACAGATTGCTGAAAAACATAATTAGCGTACATTTGATGCCAAACCTACTTAAAAAGATGACATTTCAAACATTAATTGAATAACTTTTATAGGAACACTCTGGACTTATCAATAGATCTATTGATTGCATACATATATAATTCCTCATCTGTTTCCCATAAGCGTAGGCAGATATAAAATATTTCTATCATCTACGATTTTGACTAAGTTTTAATATTTTCCTGCGTAATGATGTACTAGTGCGAAAGTTGTGAAACTGAGTAAGCGGGGGGTGTGCGTTGCAGAGGGCTGAGGCGAGGCGTGGCCGTGGCGGACCGCGGGCGCTTCGCGTCGGCCGCGCCCGTGCACGCGCACTACCGCCATCTGTGAGTATCCACGCGCTACTACACGCAACAAACACGTCTAAATGAAGCGGAACATTACTATATTAAAAATTATTAACATACAAGTAAAAGTCGTTAATGTTAGGTCTAGAAGGACATGTGGCATACAGTGCCCACTGGGTAGTCCTTAAAGAATCTGGCATGATGATAATAATCTCAAAATGTGCAAGTTTTCAAAGGGTACAGCGAATAAATTCCGTTCGATAATTCGTCCCTTAATAATATACAAACATCAATAAAGTTGCAAATTCTTAATATTCATTGAAATAGTTGCAGGTTGTTTGAACACGATTATTAAAATGTCTTCATATAAAAAGCTGAAATTACCATAGATACCATGAAATTACCACGTCACTACCATAGATATCACATAAACAACATGAAGGTACATACCACGTTATATTTGGACATTATTTAATCAGCTTTAGATTCATCACAGAGTTTATTTTTAATTGACAGATCAAGTTTATTACAGCTACAAACTGAACTCATAAAAACTGTACGCAATGTATCAACTTAACATTATAAATAATATGCCACTTTCTGAACAAAATATAACCTTTTTTGTATAAATTACTTGGTATAGTAATTCCGCAAATTGTACCAAAAATACGTTCCTAAAAGCAATAGTAATAATCATACGTAATGCCACTTAATTAACCGATATTTTATTACAAACATATATACATATCAACTTGTGTAGGTAATTCTACATATATCCCCACATACGATAGAATATTGGTGGTCATCTCCCAAATATTTATTCAAAGTGCGACTCAGCAGCCAGAGTCATAAACCGCTGGAAAAACAGAGCTAAGGAACTTAGTCGTGCCTTGAGGTAATGTCCGCATCTGGTCTGTATTTAAAGACAAGAATAGATGCTATAAATCAGTGGTAAAGGGTACCTGTGCCCTAAGCAAGTACATTACTAAACAACAACCAATGGTACACCCGGTGACGGTACACGATACATTTTTTGTGGTTTATGGTCATGGCATAGCTCCTTATCAGCTATCAGACCAAGTATATTTTCATAATGAATAGCCAGTATTGAAACAATAATTGGTTGCGCATGTGGAATCTAAAATAATTTAATAACATTTTTATTGTATTTAGTCTTTTATAATTTCTTTATGATCATTAATTGCTCTAAATATTCACCGATTATTAATTGACAAATGTTCTGTAAATATTATATACTTTATATATAATTTACTAAATATAATACATGTAATATATAATACAATACTCCAAAAATATATGGGCAAGAATACCAGCCAGTGTAATAAGGCATTAATATTGTATAATAAAAGCTTTGTAATATTACATGCTAAATAAATTTACTCAGTATTGCATTGCGCTCTCTATAAGAAACATTTTAGTTATGGTGCTATAATTCAGTTGACATTTTCCGAATGCAAGCTTCCGATGCGGGCACTACCTGCTGAGCTGAGCGAGCCTCGACAGTTTAACGGTAGGCCTCACTGTAATTTCCCGTCCGCTCTTTATCGACTGAAGTATAATTATAATTCATCATTATAATAAATTAATGAATGGCTCGAACTCGGTGCGTGCACTACCGTGCCCCCTCGAGAATACATAGTGTACTCTTTGTTTCGACATAATAATGGTGGAGCATAGATTTTGCAATAATCTCTTGTAATAGACCAGATTTGTAGTGTCATGTGTCTACAAAAAGCGTCACTGCAATAGATTATTACTAAGGCCAAGTTCATAGTTAAAATTCTTTTATCTATTTTTTTAATGAGAATATTTAAAAAAATAAATGTAGCATTTCGGATGATCAGTTGTTTTTAAAGAGTGGTTCAAGGTGCCACGCAGTCGGTAAGGGGGGGAGGGGGAACTACCCATTATTGCGACACTGGAGCCTCGTCACTGTATCTAATTTCTCCACTGTATCATCGATTCGGAAATTGTACAAAATATGTCTTTAACTCGTTTCATAAAACATAAACGAATCTCTAAAATTGTCAAATGAGCCAAAAAGTGATACAGTAATTGGTTGAAATTAGTGTAAAAAAAATTTACAAGCTGATAATAAATTTAAAATGAAAGGAGCTTGTAGAATTGGCTGATAAACGTTATTAGTGTTGTGTGTCTTATGGAAAGTGTTTTGTTTTTATGTACTTTTCTGGCTTATTGTGTCGTTCTAGACTCGCTTCAGCCCTTCCCGGTTTGGTGACGTGTTGCCTCTGCGATTCTCTTACACTTGCGCTGCTTTCACGCCTATACGTAACATTTACCAATATACATATATATTTATATATGTATACACATCTATTTTAATATATATTTCTATATAACATCACATTTTAATATTTATCCATACATGTTTCTTAATCAATATATTATGTATATATTTTAACTTAAAAACATGCATCAAAAACACAGGTAACTTTTTATGAAATTTCATGTGACGTTTATGGTTACTATCATTGTAGCCTTGTACCTGTAGTGTCAACCTTTGTGTATATTTCAAAACCAGCGCAATATCCTCTGCAAAGTGGTTGGAGCTACACGGGCTTCGAAACCAGAACAGAATTACCATAGCACTCTTGTTCAGCATAAGAGAGGGCAGCACTGTCGCCTAGTGGGTAACATTATCACCTACATATATGAAAGCACCATCGTCTTTGACAGAGTTTTACCACGAAGAACATGAGCATAGATTAATTATACCTACAAATGTGACCTCACAAGAGACAAAAAAACGGTAACCGCTCGAACGAGGTGTCATTAATGACATATATTGCTACTATAAATCTATTGGGATTATTCTCTTTAGGTACAGTAGATAGCATGCACCCCCTCCCCCTCACTTCCCGACCACCACCCTACCAACTGGTTGCGGCGCTATGTGATGTCTAAATATGTGTTCATTAACGGTAAATATTGAGCTGTTGCAGGTATTATAAATTAATCATCCAATGCACGGATTCACACAAGAAACAGACATTAAAACTAAATGTGGCTGAATATTTGCTGTTTACTTGAAATAATTAGTTACCCAACAATCATTAGATAAAATCAGAAGACATTTATGATCTGCAAAGCGATCAAATCATTGCATAAATATTTGTAAATGTACATTTAAACGAAATCTTGAAGTTTCGTTAACCGTGGGCCGCATCAGTGTAACATAGCACATTCGTTGGTTTGTTTTTGTTTAAATTTAATTTAAATATGTGATCATAAGGCTTTTATAAAATATTGTTTACCTAATCCATACAGCTTACATTAGCTTTTTTATTTTTTATTTAGTCGTATCATTATACAGAGAGATAATTTACTTCCGAAATTATAGTCGGGCGACTTTTATATAAAGGCATTCATAATTTAAAAATTTTGTTGAATTACCCACATCTGTATAAATGCTAATAATATTTTTTTATCTCTCATTGATGATCTTGAAAAATAAACAATAAGCAACGAATGTTCGTCACTAATGCGGACCTAGCATTACATCTGTAAAAAGTACAATGACTAATATGCCGGTCGTGATGTGTTGCAGTCGCGGCCGTGGAGCGTGGGAGATGGGCGGCCAGCACTTCGGCCATTTCGCTCCAGCCTCCCAGTACATGATGGGTATGTTTGTAGACCTAGCGCACGCCATCTGCCCGTCTGCACAGGAACAGTTTTATTTATGACTAGATATTAGTGTCAATGGCGAGGAAAAAATTGGAAGATTATGCCAGGTTCTAATGTTCTAAATTCAAATTCCAAAAGTTCGCGAGGATCTATCCCGCATATTTCACATTTTTGTTCACGATCATTTTCATTCATATCTGAAACTTGTCAGATTCCTAATGTGAGTTGTGTGATGATGAATGATGTTTTTGTGCGTTTTCGTGAGCTCTCCTACAAAGGCCCAATACGTTGGACACTCCTCAGGTGTTGAAACTTTTCACAGGCAACGGTGAATACTTAACATCAGGTGGCCAGTCTGCCTGACAAGCCAAATATAAAATAAAATAGAAACACCGAACTGAACTGGCTTGATTTTTTTTTTTTTTAATTGTCCTAAGCTGTTGACCCTAATGGCCTTTACAGCGTTACCGAGTTTGGTGGCGAGCCCGAGTGGCTCTGCCAGAGTTAAGGGTGTGAGCTAGGGGTAGGAGTGAGGTCCAGCACGGGCTGGACCCCCGTCTCCGCCCAATGAATTAGAGAGAGGGATTGTGCGACCGGTCCGCGGGCGTCTCTTGTGAGACTCGTTAGAATAGTCTAGAAGTCGTGTAAGATTATAATAGTCATAGAATAATTATGATTTTAAACTTTCTGAGCTGTTTTCTGAAAGATAGTGTTTTTGAGATATCACGATCAGCGATATGTATCTTCATCTTACGCCCTATTTTGGTTTATAAAAAAATTCTTTACATACCATATAACACTATAGATCTATTCTACATAATTTGTTTATTATACTATATCGATTTTCGCACACTAAGTGTGCGTCTGCGCATCGCGCGATCCGAATCCCGCTTGATAGTTTCGTGTGTAAATTGCCTTGCGATTCTTCGATTTTATACATACATTAAATTATTTATTCTTCTGTCGCTCAAAGTACATCTGGTATTCTTACAATGTACTTATATTTTTTTAAATATAAAGTTATAACAATGGCACATCATGTTCATACCCAATCAAAAGTAAAGCCTTATTATATGTGATTTATTGTTTTAATTTTTTTACATAATTTTAAAATTAAAAGTAAGTCTGACTTTTTTTTAATTTCTAAAATTATTAAAAATATTTAGGTAAGTTAAATTAGTAGACAGTTAAATTAGAGAAATTGCACTAAATCCAACACTCATCAACGTTGGCCCGCAAAGTAAATAAAAATTGGCATACTTATGACCAGTGTCTTAGCGCTAGTTACTAACTTAGACGTTTATGTGTCTACATCCGATTTATAAATAGATGACTCCGCTAACCATTCATGACCAACATTGAATGGTTCAAACAAGCTCTACGTATATTGGAGCCAATTGTAGGCCTAACAGCGATTATTGTCGTAGAAATTTTGGTACTTAAGTTTGAACCAATATTGGTCTATTGGTCAACGCATTTTCAATAAACAGTCTTCAAATACAGAAATAAGGAAATATGCTGCATACTTTCGTTTAAAGGTTTCAACGCTATGCTAATTTGACAAATATGCATTATCGGAGTAAAAACGAGTGTGGGTTGTGCTGGGAGTGCAATGTAAGAAGTGCTAAGCAAAACGTCACCTACCTTGGCTTGGCGTGTTGGCGCTAATGTGCCGCCGAGCCGGGATACTTGCGCTCCGGATCGATGCCGCGCCTGCGTAGCCAACCCCCGCCCGTACAAAGGCTAGGCGGCCGCCAAGTGAACAGCCCCTGTCAAAATAATACACGGTTTTCGCGAATATTACACGCGGATAGCTTCAATCATTAGATAGATATATTTTGTTTAAAATTAAATTAATTCGCATGCACGTAAGTAAACAGCGCTCGCCGATTCACCTTCTAATTGATTCGCGTGAATTGTGGTCGCAGACTGAGAATACTTCATTTAATTTGTTCACGATGTGTTCGCTCTAGTTAGTTACAGTGCCGTGTCTAGACAAAGAACCGTTTTGTTTTGTGCTTTTTTATTTGAAGATGTAGTCGGCTGGTGAATTTTCGGTGAGTTGATACTTTAATGTAACAAGTAGCCTTTACTTGTTGCGCCCCGTAGCGTTACGTAATGCTGACATTTTATGTTGGTTTAATGACAATCCACGGTTGGTCTCCGAAAGTCGTAATAGATTTATAGTTGGCACGGCTCATTTTCAATTTGTTACTATTTTGTCGCATCTTTAACGTATTTTATATTTTTATATTGCGATTATTTTTAAATATGGAATTGTTACTGCCTTAAATATGAATTTGAAAATGGAACTGAATTAAATTTAATGTTTTTTTTTAGAATTAACTTCTCTTTATTGTTGTCTGTTTATATATAAATTGTTATTCGAGTTGTCGCTGCGCCAAACACGAGCCTATCAGGGGCTAGGTATAGGTCCGAAATTGATAGTGCTCTACGGCTCTCTCTAAGGCAGATGAATAAGGATTGTGATTTAAAATGTTCTGCTTTACAAAGATTGCTTCAGAAGTAAAAACTAGTCGGGCGTAGAGCCGACGAAACGTGCGATGGTGTTTCTACAATATACATACACATATTGCAAGTATCTACATTTTTATGTCGCCGGTATAACAGACCTCCGGGGCGGCTTATGCCCAACACTGCTTCGACAAGCTTAGGTTATGTACCTAATATTCATTATAATTGTCAACTTGCTTCAACATCCAGGCGAGCATCAAACATTCCTAAAATACTGTAACATAAAACATAAATAGCATAATACAAAAGATAAAATGACAATATAAAAAAAAATGTTCTAATCAATTGCGATCTAAACTCGATCGACTAGATCTAAACTCTTTTGATCTGAATTATTGTGATATGATTTTTAAAGATTTCTAATATAGTAAACAACTTTAATTTTGGCTACAATTTTGTCTTAAGTCCTCTACTGGATTAAAGAAATTTTTATTTCGATTGTCGTTACAAGGGCAAATATATTTTCCTAATCTTGGTTCTATCTAACGTCTCTTATTTGAGCTCATTTTTTCTTATCTTTGTTTTTGTATAATTTCTTATTTCATTAAAGCCAGCGTTTGGACACCGCGATGTTATTTAAATGTATAGATACTTACTGCGCAGAACGAAAATCTAACGAACAACTTGTTACATCTATTACCCACAATAATTTTCTGAATTCCCTGAGGTTTTTTTTTTCTTAACATTAACGGCATGACAATGTGTACTGAAACAGTCTAATATTTAAAATATTTTTTTTATGTACGCGAACATTGAGCCTATTCGTCAGTACTATGTATATCTTTACCTTATCTTATAGGAACATAGGGTATTACTAAATAAATACATTGCTCCTATTACCACGCACACCTCTCTTTTTCTTGAAAAGCTAAATATCCCCCATAACCTTTAATTTAAAATCCATAAATCTAATCTAATTTGATTTTTTTTTTTCAATTTTTTTTTTCTATATTTCATGTTGCAGTGAATTGGAGTTAAAAAAAACTAAACGTTTTCCCAAGGGCACAATTTACTGTTTTAAAATTTAATTAAATTCGCTTTAACGTTGTAGAGATCAAAACGAGAAGATCTATACTTTCGCGATAATTATGGTAATATTGATGTGTAATGAAATACATGTCACCTCACAATATGACCCAAATATGCAATTTACAATCTATGACCCTGTCACAATTTTACTTTCAGTACGATCAGATATCTCGTCTCTCGCAGTGACCTGACCTTAAACTCTCGAATGCTAAAATCGATTCACCGCTAAATTTAAGCGATGAATTCTGAAAGAAACATCTACCTCGGCGACTGCACCGAGACACCATTTTGAAATACTTCTGAAGAATGTAGCCGCTGCTAAATACTAAATTTAATATTGTGTGTCATGTGCTTGCTGTTTTTCATATTAAACGCTCAATTCTGGTATGTTTTCTATCATTAAATGTAATATTTTAAAATTGATTAATTTTTTTTTAATAAGGTTTATCCAGATTATTGTTGCTTCTTCCACATCCTTATGTAGATGGAGGAATTGAGGTATACAAAGCATATATCAATATTGAAAATTAAATTTCATATAGTTACTAGCTAATTAGTTAGTTCACTAGCTGTTTTTCGAACCCCTCATTATGTTAATATCGGAGAGCTCTACAGTACACAATTATTGCATAACCAATGCCGATATTGGAAAGGCGGGAGCGAGCCCGGGTCAATGTCTAGGGCATCTCAATTTTTTACGGGTACTTTTATCAAAGCTGACGGCGGCAAATATCTAAAAATACATTTAACGACACATGTACATACCAAAGAGTTAGTACACGCTTTTATGACTGAGAAGCGACAGGTACTATTAATTCTGGTTTTAAGTGGCCACTGAAGAACAGGACCGGAAGGAGTGGCGCCGATTAGTGGAGGCTTATGTTTGGCAGTGGACATCAAGAGACTGATGATCATGCTGAAGGACATAATTTGTACTATGTAGGTACACCTCGATCGGATCCAATACTTCTTTAGACAATTCTTGGACAAAGGGACATATTCTTTTTCGTTGTAAGCGTCTAATGCAGTAAAAATGTCATAGCTGGCTAAGTGCAAGTTGTCAGAGTTCATGCGTCTTGAGAACTTTATGGAGTTGTTTCAGGTGCGCAGGTTTGCTCATGATGCTTGATTTTATTTGTCCAATTACACGTATACAAGCTGTCAATGTCAATGTTCCTATGGACAATTCAAGTTTTACACATTGCCAGTATTAGCCGGGTTTTCCCCATTTTTTTGTGATTGACGAAATCTGCCCGTTTTAATCCATTGAAACGTGATAATACATTAATGACTTACTCTTTATCTAATATAGATACTTACTGATAATTATTAGCACCATCCACTTTTTTACCCTTCCATTATTAAACACGTGTCTTCGCAACGAATGAGAAGGGTTAATGGCATAATTGACCATTCCGGCGAACTACGGGTTGACAGTGTAACATAGTAGTATTTGATTTTATTGGCATTGTTAGGGTTAAAGGTTATGAACAAAAAAATGTATATCCTTTTAGCAATAAATTTCGCAACACAAAGCGTCGTTAAGATATAAAAGTCGACCGTAAACACGGCCGCGGCCGAACGGCTTTCAGTTAACGTTTCGACATTAAAACTCTATTAAATATCACTTAGGTTTCATGTATGTCTACATTTTGTTTTGGTTCTTTTCGGACTTTTATAGCTTTAAATAAAGCGTTGTCCTTTGTGAGAATTGGATATTTTTTTATTATCTACCATATGAGTGGGTAACGGTTATGCTGGTCAGGTCGCTGGATCTCGGTGTTAAATAGTCGCTGTATAATAATAATATAGTAAAGTTGAAGTTTTTTTTTCTTCGTTTGTGCTAATCTGTAAAACTACCAGTTGGATTTATTTTTTTGTATACTGTAGCAAGATTCATAAGAAATGTTACAAGGTACCTAGAATGGTACTACGAACCGTTAGCTAACCTTAATTACTGATATTTAAAGTATAAGGAAAGAAACAACGCTATCGAAGTGCTTTATTTGCGTGCACTGACCTAATGTTTAGTGCGTTAATACAATGTATAATAGAAATATTGTTTTTTAGTAGATCTAGACAAAAGTCCGTTTGTTATTAATAACTCATAATATGTCCACCCTTGTTCCATCAGTTATTTTTACATCCCACTATGGAACGAGTGGTATAAGACCAATGAGGTGGTCTACTCAGAGGCAGAAAATACTGAAGTTTTCTAAATTATCTATCTGTAGTTAAACTATGGCACTGGTGTAATAGACGCTACGACGGACGGTTATAACAATAGGGTAAAATATAACATACACAAGGATTCCCAACTCGTATGCCCAGCGTGGGGATTAGGGGCAAAAACCCTTAGGGGAGGCGTATATCCAGCAAAAAACTTAGACGGGCTGATGATATTGATGATGAATATATACAAGTATGTATGTAGTTAATGTCCGTGTATCACGCCAAATTAGGCATGTGGAATTGCACTACTGGCGGAATAGATACCTGTTTCGGGCGGGGCGGATTACCTACTTAATAAAAAACTAACGAGCCTTTATCTAATTAGCCCTAACTGGCCTAATTCTGTACGAATTACGTTTTGGGTATAATTAATAGGCCTTTGGGAATTTGAGAGTGTACGTAGTATAACCTTTTTTGCTTTTATAAAGATGTTTTTTGAGTTTGTAATTATTGTTGGTATGGTCACGCTACTATCTTTGCGGGGTAGGCAGAGGGCAGCGAATGCCTAATGTCTATCCGTTCGTTTAAATAATAAAAGTTTTATATTTTAATTCGATTCAAATTTTGAGTGCAAATGTAGCGAAAACGTAGGAATCCCATTTAATATTGCTGTTTAACTCGTACTATTCTTAAATTTGACTGAACTCTACCAGCTTACTACCCTCATCTCGGCAAGTCTTACCGGTCATTAGGGCCAACAACAGCAGGTTCGGGGGAAACACTCATTGTTCAAAAATGCAGCGTAATTAAAGTGCGTTACGAGACAGGGTTGCTTCACAGTTGTAACGATAAGGCAAACGCACGGACGTGATAATGCTTTAAACAATTATATTAGATGTTATTTTGTATACGCACAATAATGTACACGGTACCATAATGTAACGTTTTATAGAAATTATGGAACCCAGAGGAAAAAAGTGGTGTGAGAGAAATACATTGTCTTCTCTATTTCAGTGCACTGGAAGATCTGTACGTTCTCTCGCAAATTAATAATGATTGGTCTTTGATTTCTCGTTCTAAGAAAAATTGCATAACAAAAAGCAAAACAAAATGGCGTTCGCACTGAAGAGTTGACAGTTATTTAAAATTAATTTTTGCACAATAAAAGATTCCAAGTCTTGATAAAACTTGATCATTCCGCGCCGAAAATTGTTTCGCTAAGTTCAGCAGCTCGTGCCATTTTTTCTAGAATATTTTTTTTTTCCAATAAAATTTTTCTAGAACTATCGATGTGAACAATGGTTCATTCAAGTTACGTAATTGTTTTATCTCATAATTGAACGGGATTACAGAACAGAACAACATTCATTGTTTGTTGTCTGATAATGTTATACATGTTTCATTTAAACATGTGTAATACTGGCCTCTGTAGAGGTCCGGGTCAGTGTAGAGAATAGCGGTGTGGCGCGGAGAAGGGTCTGCATATGTACCTGTGGACAGGACGCTCAAATATTGCCTTAGAAATTCATATGCAAACGCCCGTCTGCCTATTCACTAGACTAAATAAAAAACTTAACATCACGCCTGTAATCCCCCAAGGGGTAGGCAGAGGAGGGTATAATAAATAGTGTATAATAAAACTAAATATAAAAAAAAAACTTAACGTTTTCAAGTTGTTCAATATTGACGTCTATTAAGTATATTTACTCGCAGTTACTGAAATAAATAAAAGTGTTCAATTTTAAGATTTTCTCCTAAACTGTTTGTTTTCGTTGTAAATATGTGTTACATTCAAGGATGGGCCTTATTGCACGTAACTGATGAAACGTGGGTGTGTACTGCACTCCTCTGCCTACCGCTTCGAGGATTACAGGTTTTAAGCCTGTAATCCCCCAAGGGATAGGTAGAAGAGTGTAATAGGCTCCCTCGTTTCACCCGGGAGCCGAATGTGGAACCTCTATTAGCAGTCACGCTTGCAACAACTCGACTATTTGACACTAGACTTGTTTGACACTCGAAACTCTCTGCCTAGTCTATAAGGGAACTAAAGTGGCGATATATTATAATAAACATGATACATACTCATCTATATATTAATACGTGAAGCAAAAACTTTGTATCCCTTTTTACGAAAATTGCGTGGACAGTGGGTTATGAAATTTAGCACACTTATAGAGTGCAGAATGCTAATATTTAAAAAAAAAATGTATTATATGAAAAATGAATTAAATCAATAAAAAACATTACGCATCCTACCATGCATTTGACACAACCATTTATTATTTACGTCCCCATTGTCAATATCAGACATGAGACGGATGGTTGTCAATAAGTAGCAAAGAGGAAAATTTTATACATATAAGCATAGTCTTTGACATAAGAGCCTAGACAACGCTCAAACTGATTTTTTCATGATTTACCATCGAATTTCGATCGCTTCTGCGCCACTAGTTTATTTAAATACATCGAGAATATTAATTAACGATGTTATTACATTATACAAAAACAAATTATAAGCCAGATCAGAGGTGTCGTGTGACATTAATATTACTAGTAGGTCTCATGGGTCAATCGGTCCCTTGATCTGATATACCAGTGCCTAGGGTCTGTGAAATACAGCACGATGGTCCGATAATCTAACGGATCTATTATTTTATGAGCGCACTACGTTAGCGAAATACGGCTTCTGATAGTAAGAGAATGTTCTAGAAAGTCGTGTGGGATGTCGTGGGACGCGCTAGGCGTGTGACAAGGATTCGTCGAGAAAGTTCCAGATTAGTAGACTCGTTGTAACATTAAATTTACATTGCTTGTTAACTTGAGAGAGGTTTATATAAATTTTAGATATGTTACGTACCGAGATGTTCGCGACTCTATATTTAGATGTCGGTTTCGTTGTTTACTTTGTAGAGGGCGTATATTTTATTTTGATTATTACTTAACATAATAAATAATTTTACTAATTAATATTTCGTGAGTATTTATACACATATATATATATTATAATAAGTAATATTATTATATTCACTTGATATGCGTATCAAACTCCTGATGTGTTATGTTATTTGCGAAACCACCTAATATACTATTGATAGCTTAAAATTTTTCAACGATTCATATTGTATCGTGAGAAAACTAAGACGGTTAACATGAGCTGCTATCGAAAATAGTAGTCGGGATGCTACCACTGTTTTACATAAGTAACTGCTGCGGCATTCGTGATGATGATGATGTTAATGATGGTGATGATGGCATTTTTTTTGTTTTCTGTCTGCTCTATGCTGTTTCTATTGTATTGTCATAGATAATAAAGTGCTGTCAAAAATAGTTAGTACAATCTAAGTACAATAATATAAATGAGTCATCTAATAATAAAGGCGGCAACGTGTTAATAACAATTTCATCATTTTTAAACCGTTTATTCGAATGGATCGGGCTAAAGGATGTTGCCTTTGTTGCAGACAATATATTATGTAATATTGACATTTTTGCGGGATACTATATTGACCTAATAAATTGCTCTACAGAAACTATATTCTCAGATTAACAAAATGACGTTAAATGACTTCAATTATGATCAAAAGTGGGTTTTGCTACGATGGATATTTTATGACTAAATTATTCCGTTACATAAGTAATCGTACTCCTTGTAGAATAGTTAGTTTTTGCTGTTGCTATTTTGTTTTTATTAACAAAAACGCACGCACGCCGCTAATTTGTGTTATCACAACAGTTAGAGCGGGCGCGGCGTGCCGCTCCGCTGCCAGATAGTAACTCTATCGCGCGGATCGTGTTGCCAGATATCGCCCTCTAACGTTCCCATAAGAAAACTACATGTGATATACGACTATGTATATATGTGGATGCATGTCCCCCGCTAACTACATTCCTGTGTCGCTCCATCATGCTTATTGAATCGATGTGTGAATTATCTAATGTAATCATTTTTTGATATACCTTTTGAGTATACATTGATTGATGATTGGTTGTATTATGTTGCTCTCGATGAATTTGTATTTATTGTGACAATATGTAAATTATGTATTTAAAATCATTTTTCGATATACCTTTCGTGTATAAAATTGATAGCTGCTTTGTACATACTATATGTTGATAATTGGTTCTGTTTCGTTGCTCTCGGTGTATTTGTGACGCTGACTATGCCATCTGAGTATGTGTCACATATCAATTACTTTAATTTTAATCATCCCTGAGCTTACCCAGATATTGAAAGGTACTTACATAGATAGATTATTTTTGTCATGTACTATATAAGCTACAATATACATAGTTGGAATAAATGTATATACATACAATCTGATTTGTGAAACGAGTCCCGTCGAAAGAATGCCAAATGAGGACCGTATACCCCTTTTTTCACCGTGTATGTACCGTCGACATCGAAAACACGATTGTATCTACTGGCTTGTATATTTTTTTGCGCGTATGTATAACAATTTTTTTTTTGTTAATATAGTACTTATCGACTTTTTTGTTTTTCATATTGGATTGTGTCATAGATTATATTAATGCATTCAATTATTTTATGTAACAAAAATATTCACAAAAAATCTGTTGCTCGTTTCGCCAACTGGACAGAACATACATGAACTTAATGTAAGTAACCAATGTATGGATACAACTTATCGCTTCCATTAGCTTCATCTTCTCCATAGCTACAGGGACGACAGAAAGAAATATTAAATTCAAAAAGAAAGAAACCCATCCCTATTTTTAAACAAGTGCTAATTGTTACAATGACAAATCCGCGTCAGTGCCTTCATTCCTAAAAAGGCAAAATGCAATAGTGAAAAATGAAAGCACATAACTTTAATTCAAACTTCTCAACAGAACAGTACCTTTTCATCATAAACGTTAACACAATACGGACATAGTACGGCTTCCTGTGAGCAGTGTAGAACACATTTCTCGATCATTTGTTCCGCAAACGAACTAGAACAGAGACGAGCCGGAACTGCGTACAACACGGACTGGTTCTTGTTCTCGGGCTGCGAAATGTTCTGTGTTTCGATGCAATCTGCTCAGATTCATTGTTCCCGGTAACATTGTGCGCTGTCCTCAACGAGAGTATGAAGTCTTGTTACAATACATATTGTTCGCGAAGCTTAAATTGCTTTTCTATCTCACTGTCCATTTATGATCTATTTTAGAAATATTCAAATCGAAATACACACGAAATGTGAAACTCTTGTCTTGAATGTTAAATATTCAATTGTAATTAATAAACGTACACTGACATAACATCACGCCTGTATTTTCCCGATGGGAGAGGCAGAGGAGTGTAGTAAGTTCCCACGATTTACCATTTACGTTATACGTCCTACTTTGTAATAGGGGTTGAGGCTATTGCCATACATAGGCACAAAACCAGTCTCCGTGCTATTATGTAGTATTTAAATCTACCCTAATGGTTTGACATTTAAAAACAGGAGTAATTTAAAAAGAAATCCTGAATTGTTTTCCACGAATACCATTTACAGCAAAAATTTCCTTTGCGGATAGAATAATTCCACGAGTGCCGAAAATTGCTTAGTGAAAATATTTCCCAAAAATATTCTTTGTTCAGAGGCAGAGCGGAATCTTGTTGACGGTTTCCGCTCCAGTTTCAACGGTTTACTTCGATGTTTTGACGCGGGTCTATAACAGTTGGTTAGGTCTTCCAACATCTGAGCTGTGTGGTGTAACCTTGAACCGTGGCGCAGAAATGGGTCATGCTCAGACTGCTCTTTGACTACGCTTTGTTTTCTGCAAAAGGCTGTCTCGTTTGCCACACTAAATGGGGTACATTAATGCTATGAATGCACAACGCCCTGTAATCGGTGTTGCGGTGAATGATATTAAATGTTTTGTTGTTTAGAGAAACACGTGTTTGTGGGTGCAGAATGCTACAACGATGTATATTTTAATAGCCAATATACTATATGTCATTAGCACATTTTAGTACAGTATAAAATTAGGCGGCTCAGGAATTAATTGAAGAATCCTTACATATTCCAACGGTGGAATCCTTACATTACTTCCTTATCCTTCGATTTTAAAAAAGTAACATCACGCCTGTGATCCCCGTTAGGAGTGTAAGTACACTTTCCACCAGCTACGCTTACGTCCCGTTAACTTCGACTGCGATTAAAAGATGGATTCACATAGGCCAAGGTACATTTTCAGCTGCCATCAGGGTTCGATTGAATCACCAAAATGAAAGCGTGTTTATAAAATAAAAATTTATTGGGTCTTACTTTCTGTAAATGAAGACCTTGAGTTAATATTTTTTTTATATTGTCTCGTCACGTCAATTAGAGGGTAGGCAACGACCACCAAATCCCAAACATCTCTAATTACAGACCTAACTTCTACATATATTCATCAATGTCTTCATATATAGTTTTATTCATTTTTCCTGAGTCTTATTTCCTTATTTTCCAATGACTAAGTACTCTGAATTCGAATTAGCTAGGCTCTAAATATGTGGAATCACCATCTAATTTAAAGGCGATTTTGTTGATAGATTTGACCGTTTTAACTACCGTCATACCCACATGGCTCGTATTTATCATACAATGTGCAGCGTCCGCTGTCACCTCAAATCTACCTCACGGTGGATGTGCACATCCGACTGGAACCAATAACCTCCCACTCTAACCCCCCGCTCCTTTCCCCATCGCAAAATCACTTCCGCTTCGTACCTCTTAATTAGCTCGGACGCTATCAATTCATTGCTTAGTTAGATAATTGACGTATCATTCAATTCATTGCTTAGTTGGATAATTGACGTTTCTCACTTATGATGTTATAATGATGTGTAATATGCTTGCGCAGATAAATTTAGCAACTTTTTGCTTTGTTTTCAAATGAAATTCTTGATAATAAATTTTCCTTTAACATAGCATCAGGCAGCAACAGAACACTCACACGTTTCACCAGTTACGTTTACCTTCCACCATGGAATAGGCCGTGAGCAGTTTGCCATACGTGAGACACAAATTCAGACTTCAGTTTTCTTTCAACATCATCATCATCATCATCAGCCTATCTCAGTCCACTGCTGGACATAGGCCTCCCCCAATGAGCGCCATCGGGCCCTGTCTTCGGCTTGTCGCATCCAGCATCCAGTTTTCTTTACTCATCCCTATTTTTTGCATATACAAGTCGGTTTTCAATGATGCAACTGTCTCTGTACTAGCTATGATATATCGAACAGAAATCAATATTTTAACCTGTTCTTATAATAAATTGCACGTAACTTATTGAAAACTGATATTGGCTTCCGCCTTACGATTGCCTCCGTTAGATAGCTTCCGGCCGGAGATTGTGTGATATAATAGGACTTACGTTTATACGTAGATCGAACGGACGCCGCATCGCTTCCGACCTTTGTTCCATTTCTGTTGGCGAATATGGTACGCTATCATAATTTCCGTTTTCGAACATCTGTTTCGAGTGAATTTCGTAGGTTAGACATCTGTTAGCGCAAGTGTCCTTCGAACAGACCGCCGTTACATGTGACGTTTTAGCTACTATGTATAATGATGTGATGTTATAATTTTGTATAGGATAGCGTCAAGTGTGACGTCACAAAATTTATTCCATTCCTAATTCAAATTTGAATTTAGTATTCGATCTCTGTAGTATACTTTTGAAGTATTTGCTTTCCTCTTGTTCAGCCAAAGGCACATTATTTTTTTAACTACGAGAATTTAATGCGTTATATGCATTATCTATATGATTGATTGTATAGTTTAACAATAGGTTGGTTTAAATATTTATGTAGCATTTAATGTTGACATGTAAATATATTTCGCCTTCATTAATATTAGAAATAATATCGACTTAAAACTTTGAAATGGCCACGGTGTCATTGATTTGCGTACTGATACCGGAATCTATCTATATATTAATACGTGAAGCAAAGACTTTGCACCCCTTTTTACGAAAATTACGCGAACGAAGGAGTATGAAATTTGGCACACTTATAGAGGAGTGCAGAATGCTAATATTTTTTTAAAATAATGCATAAAAAATACAATAAATCGATAAAAAAACATTACACACACTACCATGCATTTGACACGACCATTTAATAACGTTCCCATTGTCAATGTCAGACATGAGACGGGTTGTTGTCAATAAGTAGTACAGAGGAAAGATTTATATGAGCGTAGTCTTTGACATTAGGACCTAGACACCGCTCAAACTGATTTTTTTATGATTTACGATCGAATTTCGATCGCTACTGGGCCGCTAGTTCTACTGAAACCGTCAATTCTAAGCTTAAGTTGTTATCCGTCGAAATGCCACTTGTTTGTCTGCAACTACAACACGGCGGCTGGAAGTTGCTCTTTGTGAGATAAAAGTACAATCTAGCAGCCGCTAACTATAGTATAATAACTATAGCTACTAACTACAGTTTGTCTCGTGAACTGATCGTTCCTTTGTTAATCATCGTCGTATCGTTCATGGGTATTTCTAAGCAAATTTCATCGACCGCATCTTTCTATTCCTTGATACGAATTTCGTGTCACAATGAGAGGGGCTTAATGGTCTACTACGTTTGTCAAATGTTAGTTGATAGACTTCTAAGAGCCTGTAGCACCTAGCAATGTCTTAGATCCTCAAGATCTTCAGGTTTCCAGACAATGTATCATTATGAATCATACATTAGTATTAAACATGCACGGCAAAGTTCTTTACTCAATGTTTTCAGTGCGAATTATTGTTATGAATATATTATGTTATACTGTTACGCCCTTGAAGCGGCATCCAGTAGAGGAGTTTCACAACCGGAAAAGATTGCTTAACTTACCCTCTGAAATAGAATCGAATGAAATTAAAAATTGGGCGCGTTACACACGATTGATTTTTTTTTATGGCAATATTTTTTTATATACATTACGTAGTCTATCCAGTAACATGTCACTTCATATGTATCCGTACTGTTGCTCAGTAACATTAAGGTATGTATAAAGAAGTGATTACCAATCTATGACTATCTATGAAGAGTATTAAGTGGCCGCTGTGTGATCATCAGAAAACATTTCATAGAATGGATCGCTTCTCTATAAAAGTTGATCAGTTGAATATTCTATAGAAAGTTGAATTTAAAATATTTTAAATGTTCTACTTCATATCATTGGAAAACAAAACTGTTTTCAATGTTAATTAGAGTCTTAAGATAATTAGAATCTACGATCAACTCATACATGGACCTAACCAGACATCTGATAGGTAAAATATATGTACATATAATTTGATAAATACACACACATAATTTTATATCCATCACAAAAATACGCGGGAATCATCACAAAAATATTTATCCGGGGTAGAATTCGCCGCACTAACGGCTCGGCGGTGATGGTTACTGCCTGGAACAAAGAGCTAGTGAATAATGGCACATTAAAAACAATGTTTATATTTAACATTACGAGTGTGTTGCAGACGAGGGCGGCGGCAGTTCGGACTCGCGGTCGGACAGCAGCGAGGACGAGGTGACGGAGCACGTGGCGCACGCCACGCCGCCTGCCATCATGGCCGCCGCCAGGGCTCAGGTATGTCATCAAATTATTTAATCACGCCAGGATCCTTGCGAGGTAGGCAGAGAGTACCGAGTGCCAAATATCTCTGTCTTTACAAAACTGAGTTGCTTCTGCTATACTGATCATTTCTAATTAGGACTTCAATTCAATGAGACTCCTGACTGGATGGGAGCATATATCCCTTCATCTTCTATTATCTGACATGTTTAGTCATGATATTCGAGTGTTGGTCTCGCCTGGGCACTTGTATCTGTTGATATTAAATTAAACTGGGAAATGCTCGAAAATTGAAACGACGATCACGTTCGAGATAAAATTATAACTGTCCTCTAAAAATGAAACCTTAAGTAAGTATTTTATGCCATCTGCCTAAAAATAGTGGGAAAAACCTGTTCCTCGCAGTCGGAAATGCTTCGAATAATTCATGTTATTAGTAGACACATTAACAAAGACGTCGTACCAAGACGTTTTCCACTAGGTTTTTGCTGGCATAAGCTTTATAAACAAATGTGCCCTTTTTTTTTTTGTTTACGGGGAGATACCTTCAAAAGGTACCCGGTACCATGTGAGTGATACCGGATTATGTGGAACTTTTACCGCACTAAAACCCCCTCGGTGGCCTTCCTCAGCGCTAATAGGAGG
>DWFV01000055.1:0-20437 GCA_018246775.1 Parelbella machaon machaon
TCTGGAATCGTGCCCGGTGTATGGCAATAGGCTCACCACCTATTCCATGGGACTTAAACGTAACTGGTGAATCGTGGAAGTATACTACACTCCTCTGCCTACCCCTTAGAGGATTACAGGCGTGATGTTACGTTTTTTACGTTTTTTTAATTTCTACCCAACAACAAAAGGTGTCCAGACGCCTCACAATAATGTTGGTATTACATTAAACATAATGTAATCTCTAAAATACACGCACAGCTAACGACATTGCAAATCAAAAGCTCACAAAAAATCATGTAGGGCTGCAAAGAACAAGCTTTAATTTCCAACAACATACGTACAGACAGACGCTATAGCGTCTTGCCGTCGGTGACAAAGGGATTACCCTACCCGCTCTGTGTGCGGTCTCTTAATTAACCCCTAAATACCCTCGCAGCGGCGCCCGGGCCGCGGTGTGTGAGATTATTGCTACGCTACCTGCCCTGCTTAATTTTAATGTACGGTATTATTGAATCAAACAGAACTGCTCGTCTCGGGCGCGCTCGTTGCATGCGCGCTCGCGCCTCATCGCGCCTCATCGCGCCGTTGTTGGTACCGCTAAGCTATATTTGTAGACAGCTACTTGATTTAGCTACTTTTTATTATTTTTATGTTGCAAAGAGACATTCAGTGATAAGGCGGTGCGGTTATTTTTAGATAAATTAAAGTGATTTTCGATAGGACTGTATACTAGGATAATAGGATACTGAGAATATGACTCTAATAGGACTGTAAGAAGAGGACTGTAAGATTAGGACTGCCAGTGATAGGACAATAATTGTCTAAAATTACTGTTAGTGTTAATTGGTAAGAGCACTGAGAGAAAGGAGATGTAGTAAAGGTTAGCAAGAGTTTAGTTAGCCTTAATTATTGAGCGGTTTTGTTGATGAATTTATATGTACGTTTGAAATTATTATTATTAATATAACATCAATACGCCAGGTCCCTTACGGGGTAAGCAGAGAGGACCAAATACCAAATATATAAGTCCCTTACAGACCTATATGCTATAAGGAAAATTATTAATATGTAACATATGTCCTGTGACCAGGACTCCGAGCGAAGCGCACGGCTAATAGGGTGCGTTATGGTTGGCAATGCGCGATTCAGTGGGGCAGCCGGGCAGAAAATGGAGCAGCGTGCTCGGAGCTAATACGATCAGATGGGCACGGCGAGGCTTTCATCTTCACCCGGGCTCTCGCGGCGCTGCGCTCACGCGGAGATGAGTCTCGATAATGGTGAAAGTACATCAATCAGATTTCAGTTTCGCTGAGCTTATAACATGTTCACCTGTAACATGTGGAGGGAGTTATGTTGTTATAAACATGGCATAACGTCACGCCTGTATTTCGATCATATTATCGCATAGGAAAGTCTTTGAAACCGGCATCCATAAAGAGAATGATGAATGTAAAGGTAGGCATTTGGTACTCTATGCTCTCTGCCTACACAGTTAAATAGCTTGTCTGATGATAAAATAATATTAAAAATATTTAGATAGTAAGTCACCGCCAAGTCCCTTCCGGGGTGGGCAGAGAGCACGGAGTGCTAAATATCCCTATCATTGCATATCTGCCGTGCTTCTTCCAGGTCCATCAATCTCTTTACACATGCACGCCGGTCTCGGACACTATGTACGTTTATATTACTAGTAATGAGCTTTGTTCTCTACTTGAACAAATAAATATTATCCATTAAGGCATTTCGCTTGAGTGCGAGATAAAGTAAAAGCTGCGATATCAACTGGAGCGCGGCTGTGATCCACAGACGAGCGCTAACCGGCGCTCTCTCGACGAAGCACACGTGTCCGCCCCGCGCTGCTTGCTCAGGCTGACAATGACATGGGTGTTTGCCTGCTCAGCTCTCAACTGTTGTTCATACAGATTTTTTTTTCATTTACAGTTACATAGCTGTGCTACTATCGTGGGTTCTGTGCCACTACTTATCGTGGGTTTATTGTATATTTTGTACGGGACCCTGATATTTATTATAAAAAAATGCCATCAGTTATCTGCTGATGAAAGTCTCGTCAAAATCGATCCAGCCGTTTTGAAGATTTGCCGGAACAAACAGACAGACAAAAATGTTAAAAATTGCGTTTTCATTATATTATATGCCGCATATATTTTTAATACACTAATTAAAAACCTATTACTTTGACATTACAAGCAGACACCTCAGTTTTGTCAATATGTATAAATGAAGAAACGTATTTGATAATAAAGGCCAGGACGCATTGGTAAACTGTTCTCAATTACAATTGTAGTTTTTGATCTGCCCCTGGAGCCGATACTGGCATTCTATTAGTAAGTATTGTGCCCTTTTAAAAGAACATTAGTGCTTGGAAACACACAGTTTGCTAATGGAAAGCCCTACAACCAGCCGCGAACAGCGGCGGGCTGATGTTGCTGATGTGACGTTTAGTTTTGAACCTTCATACTTATGTAATATAAACAACTGATTTTTATAAAAACAATAATCTATAAAAACCACAATATCTAGGTATAAAAATAATAATTTATTTTCCTGTTATAAAAATTTTCTTCGCGTTGAAAAAAGTTAAGGTACGATGATATCCATGAAATCTATCCTGCTGAAACAGTAGTGCTGAAGTAGGTGCTAAATGTACAGATAACATCACGCCTGTATTCCTCGAAGAAGCAGGCGGAGGTACTAAGCTTCAAAATGCTACATGAAGTGTACGCAAATTTATTTAAGAAGCGCCGCGACAGGCAAACAAATGCAAGCGGGTGAACTATCGCCGCAGAGTAAGTTTATTCTCCAAATAGAAGCGTCCGCGTGCCTCGCGCCCGATCGCGACCCCCTTTGATTCCGCTCACTGAATGACAAATGTTTACACAGTCAACCGTGGACAACCACTTCATATTCAGTTTCTACTCCCCAACACTACATTCCCCATAAATCTTTTTTATTTTCGTGCCCCGTATAATCATAGCCAACACGTAAATGTGAGAACTCGAGAAGAAAACAAAGGAAGCCAATTTGGCAAGTCGGAGACAAACGCATTTAAAATGGGCAGAGTGGAGCAGCAGCGATCTATCTCGGAACTTGATAAACGACGACATTATTCCTTATCGTCCACTCAATTTGTTTAAAAGCGTTCTGCTTTGATAATTTGAGAATTACAAATCGTATCTGCTGACAAAATGTCCTCATAACTGTAGAGTCTCGCCAGCTTTTGATAAGAAAGCGACTCGAAGAGAAATTGATCCAATTAATCTAAATTTTATATCTCGAAAATGAAACGTTTCCATTAGCGACTATTACAAATAATATTTTTTAATCTATTCCCTTTATTGTTGCAGTGGTGGAGGAGCCGGAATTCACTGATGTGATTCAAAACGTTACGGTGCCAGCTGGGCGCAGCGTGCGCCTGGCGTGTTCTGTGAAAAACCTCGGTTCGTATAAGGTAAGACACTTCTATAAATACTAAATATCCAATTAGTTATTCGAGTAGGCAAGTAAAGGCCCACTTCTAAGTGTTAATTAATATTTTATTAATTATCAATAATGATTTATCCCTTACTTTGTTTACGCAACTAAAAATCACCAAAAGAAGTACCTACATATTTGTTCAATGCGATGATAAAAAGGAAATAAAGTGTGTAATTACTGCTTAAAATTAGATGCATACCTAATAAATATCGAGTTACAAGAGACACAAAGGATCTGATTGGGGCTCGCGCGCCGTACTTAACCTTTGACAGAAGAACACAAAATAAACTCTGGAAGCAAAGCACTTACGTGTAGCCGCGACAGTGCGATCCGGCAAACGACACACATATACATGGAACAGACGAAGGCAACGTAAAATGAAGGGTATTTTATCATTTGATTTAGAACGCGCCGTAGCTATAAACTGTCCATACAAATGGAGGGAAATATGATTTAGTACTTTTGTGCTATGATTTCAACTCGTACGTACTCTACTTGAGTAGTAATTACTTAATAATCTGAATATTGCAGGTACATATGTATACCCGTTCTTTCAAAAACAACTACAAAAATAGTATTAAATGTTATTTGGTCACGATTGGTTCTTTGCGGGGTTGTTAGCACCGAAGAAAGAAATAAATACAAAAGAGGTATAGGGATAAAAAGGATAATTAAACCGAGAGGACACTTCGTTCGAGAAGTTTCATTTTATTTTAGATGGATTCGCAAAGCAGTTTATAATTTTAATATTACTGTTTTTAATATTTTAGTTCATATAAATTTATGTAGAATCTGAACTGTACATATTTAAGAACAAAGAAATGTATTAAAACCGTACATAGACTTGTATAAATTTATATATAATACATCCGCGTTCTATGAACGATTCAACAATTCTTCTGTTCAAGATATAAACAAAACTTTCTTAATATGTTTAAAGAGACAGCGCAGCAAGAACTTATTAATTTCACACCTAGCCAAAATAAACGTTAAAATCACGCCTGTAATACAAGATGTTGGTAGAGTTAACCAGTTAGGTTATATGTCCCACCACGGAATAGGGGGTGAGCCCATTGCCATGCACCAAGCAAAAATTACGTTAGAATAGCCCAATAATACCTGACCAGAGAATCGAACCCTGGACCACTCGATCAGCAGTAGGGCTTGCAACAACGCAACCACGAGGCAGTCATAATTGCATAAGTACAAGCGTTATATATCTATTTATTAGTCCATTGTTAATTTATTCAGTTCAACAACAAAATGGCGGCTCGCAAGCTCTCGAGAGTTGGGCAATGGCGCCTTATGGTGCGGCACAGTTTCTGACCTTGTTTGATAATAGTCCATATGGATTAGTTTGTTGACATTTTAATTGCAATCTTATTTGTTTTTGATTACTGGTTTTACGTTGACAATTTAGCATCCAGATATGGGACAAATACTCGACTATACTAGGCTCGATTAAATATGCAATATATGCAGTAACTGACTATGACAAATCCTCTGAACATGTGAAAGCCTGTTTAAGCAACGCCTCTAATTGTCTTTTCATAAAAATTGCTAATGCTTGTCAAATTCCTGTTGATAAATCTTTAAAACTCTTTAAACAATGACAAAGGTCTTGTTTGATTTTCATAATATTAGTCAATAAAAAAATAACACTTGTTTACTACAACAGTAAAAGAAATCATCGTGAAAACATACTAGAGATTTTCATAATATTCTCTAAGAGGTATGAAGTCTGCCAAATCGCAATTGGTCAGCGTGGCAGACTATGGCTTTTTATTCTGAAAGGACACCCGTATCCAACAGAAGAACGACTAAATGGATTACTAAATACCGACTACAACCACAATTATAACAGTGGAACTATTGTGATCTTATAACGTGGAAGATGATGGTGGTAACGATGATGATGATGATAATGATGACGATGAAGGTAGTGATGGTGATGATGATGATGATGATAATGATTATGATTATGATTATGATTATGATGATGATGGTGATGATGATGTTGATGATAATGATGACGACGATGATGTTTTGCAATGTGGCGCGATACATATAATTAACTTGATTTCTCTATTCTAGAGATAAACAAAGGCATAGCAATAAAATTAGAATCACCTATAGACGAAGAAATTGTATCAACGTAGGTACAGGTTGACCGAACTGTTCAATTTATTGCATTTACTCGCGGGATGTCTGTAGCTATCTGGGATGCGGGCTCAGTAAAAGCCAAGATAGTGGTACTTTTACTTTTGAAATAAAGGCTTAACGGAGGGAGCCATCACGGTTCCCCTGTATTGACAACAAGAAGCGGATTTTGCCGAAAGCCTCGCCTGTGCCATTAGTTTTCCGCATCGGTTAAAAAGATTTGCCTCTTCGTCCGGACTTTTTTGAAATATTGACTCATACAAAATATTACGTTAACATGACAAAATACGCCCCCGTTTTCGTCTACCTGCTTTTTGATTAAATTTGCTTATTGCACGTATGTAATTTTCATCTTTATTATCATACGCTTTCTATTCAATTTCAATTTGTATCGAGGGATATATGGTGCACATATTCATGTATCCCTAGTACTGATTAGTTTCTTTCATATTACTAACTTTTGATATTGTAAGGATGTTTATTTTTAAAATATTATAGGTCCCTTATTCGGTGGGCAGAGAGCACCAAGTACGTAAAATCGCTAACTTGATGTGCTTTTTCCATATTTGTATCAAACATTTCACATTATCAGTTTGTCTTAGACCACTGCTGGACATACGCTTCCTCTAAGAGGGTTTTGGGGTCATCAGAACACATCTTTACGCACCGCCTACTTTCAATAATAATAAACATTTATTATGCGTGTTATTCAAAACATAGGTATGTGATAGTAATTTTGAGCTCACATGGATTTCAATTTAATGAACATGGCGCATCAGCGACGACGCATAAATTAATAGACAGTCGATTAGTTTAGTCGTGCAGCGATACACAGTTAAGTCATTAGCGTTCGCAGCTCTATAGTAGGTACCAACATTTCCAAGAAATTATTAAACCTCTGTAAGTAATAAGGATACTTAATTTCATACCGTGTATCATTTTTGTTTTAATATCTGTAATACGGATAGGAGAGTGCAATTTTGTGTTAAAGTTCCTCATAATGGTCTTTAAGGCTTGTGAAATCTGCAATTTTACATTTTGACAGCTTGGCAGAGCATGGTAATAACCGTTATTCTGGGCTAGAGACTGGTGTCCACCGTTCGACACAAAGTTGATGATAATGATGATAATGATGTTGATGATGTTGATGATATTGATGATGTTGGTGATGTTGATGATGTTGATGATGTTGATGATGATGTTGGTGATGTTGGTGATGTTGATGTTGTTGACGTTGTTGACGATGTTGATGATGTTGATGATGTTGATAATGTTGATAATGTTGATAATGTAGATAATGTTGATAATGTTGATTATGTTGATGATGTTGATGATGTTGATGATGTTGATGATGTTGATGATGTTGGTGATGTTGGTGATGTTGGTGACATTTGATGTTGATGACAATGATGGTGTGATTATGATTTCGTAAATGAACAAGGTTGTAGATTGTAAAAAACTGTAATTTAGTGTATTCATTGAAATGTAAATTCACATTCATCCATACATTCCCATTAAAAATGGACAGCGGACCTGCGACTGGAAAAGGAGTCATAGATCAGTAATTCATTACTTCTAGTTAGTATTAATATTATCATCAGTATTAGAATTGTATTGTATACACGTATTTTATACAGTTATTGTATACACGTATCCGTACATTTCTCATTAAAAGCGAACAGCGGGAAGTATGCGCATGGAGCTTCCCATCGGCATGATATGTCAGATAGCCGGCAGCACGTATGTGGCTTAGCAATAACATGCCTCGGGTCGCGGCGATGCTACACGCGTTGTGCGCATTGTGGCATATTTCTCATGCTTGCATATGAGGATATGCAAGATTTGGATATGCAAGAGCGATTGTTTGGACGCTCGTGGCAAATGGAACGGTACATTTAGACAGCTACAATGCATCGTTGGAATCTAAAAATGTGATCTAAATCATTTTATAAGATTTCAGTGTAATTTACATATATTGTGAATTATTCATAGTGCGTATTTTGTATGGTTTTTAATGAATAAGGATTTCTTTTTATTTTGTAATATAATGGAACATTTCCGCGCATGGCCGTCCGGTTCCAAATTACGTAACGGAGACACAAAAATGATTATTCAAATGTTCGTGGCAAATGAAATAGTGAATTTATGTATAATGTTGAAATTGAAAAATGTGGCTTGAATCATTTAGTAAGATTCAAACATAACATCACGTCTGGATTTCCACGAGGGATTAGGTAGAGGAGTGCAGTTTTCCAACTTTTGACCAGTTATGTTATACGTTCCATGGAATAGGGGGTCAGCCTAACATATAATATAGGTATATACAGAAGCTTTTAGGTGGCTGTGTTTACATAGGTGTGTTTACATAAGTGTTCATGTAAGGAGTAAATACTTAAGGTACAAATCTGAGCCTCAAAGTTGTCATGGTGCGGACGTGTGTGTGTTCATATGTGTTTGTAAAAGAGTCAAACTTAAAGGAGCTTATTTTCTCTAAATAGAAATGGCGACATTTTATACAAATAAATCTTTTACTACTGACATGTTAATCCTATTCGTTGATACGATTACATTCAATTTTGATAACAGATTTTTTATGGTATATTTATAAATCTTATATATATGTATATAAAACTATCTGTAACTGTTATCATACTCGTATTACCGTGCTAGATCTATTACAGAGTAGACAGAGCGCACGATGTGCCAAATTCTCTGTCCGTAGAGACCTGACGTGATTCTTTTACATTCATTCATTCATTATACATTCATACACGCACATCGGTATCGAAGCTGACTCTCTCATCAGACAGTATATCGCACATCGGTTTCGAAGCTGACTCAAACATCAGACAGACTCATCAGACATTATATGTATATTAATGTGTAATGATCTTGGTACCCGTTTATAAAAGTGTTGAACGTACGGAGAAAGCCTTGTATTGGTAAAATTTACACAGAGGACTTCAGAAAACTAAAATTTATATGTAATTGTATTACAAATACCTCAAATAGAACAAAATTAAACACAAAGCGCTTGTGTCCATATTGTGATTGTCAAATATATACATCATAGTCTGTTGTCATACATATGTAGGTATCACAGAGTTAACGTTTATGGAAGTATACTCTTTTGCATAAGAACCTCAATAATATTCAAAATGAATTATATAAAGTACAGTCGAATTTCGATCGGTACTGAACCAGTGGAGTTTTTTTTTTATTTTGTATAGGCCAGCACTTGGCTACAGCCTTGCTACACGTATAGTAATGTAATGTAACGCATAAAACAAGACTTACTGGATGTATGAATGACATATTGTATGAACATGACTAATAAAAAGGTATAATACACGTAGTAATGTGCATTAGCGATGAGTAACTGGTGAGTAAAAACGTCTCAAGGACCATTCCGACTAATCCGCAGTGGAAAAGGTTTTCAGTGAGCTTTTAGTGGAAGAAAGCTAAGTCGCCGCGCGCAGAGTGTCTCAATATTTTTGTTTACGCCATTGCATTATTTCCGCTCTTTTAATATTGGTAGCCTTTGTACTTTGGATAACAGTTCTACAATCGGAGGAACTAAAATGTTATTTTTGACATAATATCACGCCTGTGTTTCAAGAGGTAGGCAGACAAGTTTAGGACTGCTATGTTTCACTATTTGTATTATACGTCTCATCGTATAGGTGCTAAGTGGAATTTTAAAGTATTGATAATAAAGTCAATGATGATGATGGCGATGGTGGTGGTGACGATGATGATAATGATAAACATAATAATGGTGGTGGTGATGAGGATAATGATGATAAAGGTGAAGATTAAGATGATGATGTTGATAACAATCTCATGGCGCTTGAACCGAATATTTTAATTTTATCCATGTATTATATCTATACAATGTTCTAAAAGATACCAGGTACCTTCATTTAAGATATTTAATCGCTACAAACCCCGATGTTCATCTCCTCACCGGATTTATCTTTTGAAATGTTTGTGCAATTCGTAACAAGCTCTCATCTTTTGTTCCGGTTAGCTACCGAACTAGCAACGCTCAATTAACCCAATTTACGGCAAACTCTTATAATTTTCATTTGTGTTTAAATCCAAATGTATCATGTAACTCACTAGCAGAACAATCATTTTATGCATATTGTATGTATGTATTATATACGTTTAGTTAACGAGATGAAAGATTTGCAATTAAAATAGCACTATGCTTATAACAGATTATAATATTTTTATCTAAAAAATTCTGTTCTTACATATTTCATGCAAAAGTTGAAAAAAGTCCACGAAACAAGTTAAGGCGAGCGAAGTAACGATAATAGCATAAGATGAAGCTCCTTAAACGTTCCATAATTAAATCTGTCGTAATATTATTAAACACGTCTAGGAATCATCTCCTGCGGCGATGGGGTCCATCGTTAAGGAGGTACGGTGCGGTGCGCGGCAGAATGGCCAAAGTTTGCAACGAGTCCATTATAAATCAAACGACGCCTTGCAGGCATGTCCTGAGGGACGCCGCGTCTCCCGCCGAGCCTCCGAACTTAAACTTTGCCTCCTTAATGTCTCAACAATTAAGATAAAAAGAAAGAAGGGCCTAAATTAAAGGTGGTTAAAGATAACGAGTTAATAGGCGCCCTCAACTTTAACACTAAAACTTTGGTACACGTGTCTTCAGTTTCAGGACTCTGCGCCATGTTGGGGCAATGTCTAATAATGTGATGTCAACGTTTCTTCTGTTACGGAGGAGAAGCCCTGCAGTACTGCACTGGTCGTTAATGGCAATAAATATCTTCGTATAAATTCACAGAAACGAGTTCTTTAGTTACCTTCCTATGTACGCATATAGGAAATAGAAGTGACAATATGTATTTTTTATAATTAAATCGACTGGGATTATATTACAGGATTTAGTGGAGACAGGATTCAGTGGAGGAACCGTCTCAAACAGGGTTAGAGGTTCGATGTTAGATTGATTCTAACATCTTGATCTATTGACTAGAGATTGATCCAATGGCCTCGCCGAAAACAGAGCAAAACGTCAGGACATTAAGATCAACACATATTTCACAATAGGGATATCACATCTGCACACCGTGCCACGTCATTCCCGATTCGCATTGGATTCTTAGTCATCAGAAAAAAAAATTCGATTCCATTAAAAATAGTCTAAATTCGAAGCATGGAGCATATATGTATGTATATACGAATGTATGATTTAAAAAAATAATTTATTTCATATGCTTATTTATTTCATATTCTAAATTGTTCTATAATATCGCGAAAGGAAAAGTCAGTTATAATTAAAGTCGGGGCGTGTGGTGAGTAGTTTATAATTAATATCCATTGTGAATCTGGTAAATCTGTACCGTAAAACTGGCGAACAGCGGGCGGAGTAACGTTGCGGCCATGCCTAACTCGTTTAGGATCCGCAGACGAATGGAATTAGTTAGCCGTTGCCGCCATTTCAAATATCATATTTGCATCCGCCAGCTTCATTACTCTGCACATTTAGGGCTCGCCTGTCCGATTTTAATATTTGACGTCATTTGCTGTCGCAAATTAAATATTTTCTATCGCCGCGATAATTTTAAAGGAAGTTAAGTTGCGGGACTGATTTTTGAAGCGAATTTACATTTAAGTCAAATCGATATTTTAGACCGTAATTTAGTTCATGTGAATTAGGTAGAATTTGTAAGAATGTAATTTAAAATTTTATACTTATTACTTTTATAACTATACAATTAAATACAATGATAAATATTTTTACTAGGCTTATATAATTAAAATAATACAATTTTAAGCAATGAACTGCTCTGTCCTGCAACATCTCTAACGGGGAAAATTTAATCATTTCCATGGAACATTACCATCGTCAGCCTTGCTGACTGAGACATTCATACATACATGTACTCGTATGTCTGCCCTAATGAGCGCCGCCAGCGTATTATGCATATTATTTATCTCCATATGAAAATTCATTTAAAACGGCACTCTAGCTTCCTTGTGGAAATGTAACGATTGATAGATAGATAAATGGTTAGATAAAAGAATTTTAATATACTTTCGTTTCTTAAAAACGTGCGGTAAATTTATTAAACCAAAACATACTTTTATATGTCTTATAGTTTCAGAAAACACAACGCCTGTAACTAATTCTCATTAAGTTACGCATTTTATCATTTGAATTCCGAATTAAGTTGGGACTTTACAAAATATTTCGACCCGACCCGCCCGGCCGACCAGGCGATGTGAAACTCCCAAAGTTCAACACTCAAAGCTTATCTCGTAACCGCTTGTAAAATTTTGATTTCTCCTTCATTTTATCTTAATTGTTCAAACAATAAAACGGAACTTTCAAAGATATGCCTTTGTTCGATATTATTATTGAAATGGTAAAATTGAGATGTTCCCGCCAAACGGTTTCAGATCGAAGCTCACAGATATCTTAGCTCACGTGAATAGTTATTTCTCACATATCTTGGTTTAACATTATTGATACAGCTGATCACACGCTTGATGGGAACGTTCTAACTAGATTCACAATCAAAATATTGTCGCAGCGATAATTCTATGCATCCAGGTAGCGGGCTGACGCTGGTAATTTAATCAGTACGGCGCAGACGGACACCGCCGCGATTAGATTAGACGCCGGCCACAATTACGCAGATCAGCTTTACTTTGCCGCTTTCCTCACCGCTCTCCTCACCGCTCTCCTCACTTAGAAACTCTCCTTCGACACTTCCCTTAATTACGTTAACTGAGTAATTTGGATTATTAATGTAATTTTTTACGCTATAATTAATAAATCGCTAGGAATCGCTGCAGCAGAGACTTGTTTCTGCTGGAAGACGTTGGAACTACGCCTCTTAATGCAGTGAACACTTGTCGAACATTTGTACCTGTCAATGTTCGTCCAGTGAAGACTGATGAATAGATTCTATTATTGTAATCTATATAAAGTTCTGAACATGATCTATGAAGCGCAGGAACATCTGATAGTTACTTGTTAGGACAACTGTATTAAACTGTAAACAGACGGACCACGATACGGCAGATCGGTTTGCACGTTGGTTTCCACGAAAGTGTGGAATGAGCTTCCGTCTTAGATTTTTCCGGAACACACGGGGCTCTTCAAGAAATACATGAAGAAATCTCTTCTTCAAAGCCGGCAAAGCATTGGCCAATACTCGCATATTGCAATATAGCAGATTTCCATAGGTGATGGTGATCACTTAATGTCACGTGGCCTGTCTGTTTGCTAGGCTAAATATAAAAATTGTCAATTTTATTGCGACATTAAATATTTAAATAGATCAGGTAATAGGTTTTTTTTATTTTGTCACTGCCTCCAAACATATCATATCTAAAATTACTTTAGCAACTGAAATAAGTCTACATATATTGCTCATGATAATCGTTTAAAATTAATATTTACACATGGGCAGTCCTCACCCTCGATCTTGGTATACCAGGTTACGACAAATCAGGTCATCGTCATTAGAGGGGTTACCAACCCATTGCATAATAAAATGGGCGAAGTTTCCTCAAGTCCATTATAAATTAGACAGCGGCTGAGTGCCGTATCACTTAAGATAGGTACGATGTGACCCGGCACGAGTTTGAGCTAACAAACTTCTCACTATATTGCCTCCGCAATCTTGATAAAAAGAACTATCCAGAACTATCCATGACTCAAAGTTAAAGCTGGATTAAGAGATGAAGCGTGTACGAGCAACTTTTCAAATTCACCGCCAGTATTTTATTACTCGACCCTTGCTAAATTTTTATCGCAATAAAACCACTTAGTTGCGTTTTCTTTTCGTGTTTTGGCTGCTTTTTCCCGTTTTTGTAGTTTATTTTAATTTTTTTCGTAACACAATTGTTTATATTCTATTTACTAAATTTTTATTTATTTACTAAATTTTTAGCACAATAATATCTACCATTTAGACATGTTTTCTTCTTGTGTTTCAACTACTGCAATAAATATTTTTCTTCTAAATTTTTCGCGTTTGTTATTCTCATATAACGTTATTTTAAAAGTAGAGCCCTAAATTAAAATGCCATATTTCTTTACGATTTGTCGTCATATAAACAACAGGTAATATAAACATTTTTAACAAGAAAACATCTTTATTTAATTTTCTCAAAAATAACATTGCCTACAGTTTATAACTGACATGAAAATCAAATCTAATACGCGACATTCAATTTTAACCTTGACGTTCCTATACTTTAAATATTACTGTACAATGCGTTAGCGTTTCAAATTAGAGTCTATAGGAGTGCTTTAAGCATAACAATCGGAATAGTACGCGTTGCGAGCGGTTAATGCCGTGGAAGTCGGCGGAGCGGACGCGCTGGCAGCGCTCTGCAATTACACAGTCTAATGTCCACCCGTACAATTTCAATTTCGACGGCACAACTGTTGTTATATCGATTCGAATATACACACGCATACATGCGTCTATTTCATTCAGTCAGGTGTTACTTCACAAAAGTTCATTATAGTAATTAACATAAGATTTACGTGTGTTCTAGACGTATTCCAGTGAAAGGGTAGGCAGAGGAATGTAGTAATTTTCGTGTTATCAGTTAAGTTTTACTTTGCAAGGAGTATAGGACGAGCCCATTGCCGTGCGCCGCGCGCAAATACTGACTATAAGCTACTAATAGAACAGTAACATTAATTCTCGTCAATCATTTTATTCTTATATTAAGAATTATTTTTTAATTTTTAGTTTGATTAACTAAGTATTAAATCATGGTTTGTTGTTTTTCAAAAGTATAATTTATTACACCGTAATCTGCATTAAACATCTAAAATTGTATCTTTTTACGATATAAAAATTTATCGAATATTTCGAAATGGACTTCAGCGAAGAATATACTGTTATAAATATTTTGAGTTCTATTTACGAATTTCGATATATTTTTTCACCTTTATTACGAACGAAAAGATATTGTATTTCAAAGGAGGCTGCGTCCTTTAATTTCCGTTGTGTCACTCGTCAAATTTTAAGAATGATTGGAAATTTGTTCAAGCTCACATTCGACTTCGTCACATCAACTGGCAATATTATCTGTAGCACCGTGATGACTACCAATAAATACGAGTATATTTATTTAATATTTCAAGACGATAATGATGATGTTGATGACGGCGGTGACGACAACAATAATTAGTATTATTGTCGTAGCATCACGCCAGGTCCCTCACTGACAGGCAAAGAACATGATTGTTATTATTATTTAGAAGATGAATATAAAACTCAATTAAGCCATACCACACTCACAGGTAGCGTGGATGCACTTCGAACAGTCCGCGATCCTCACGGTGCACAACCACGTGATCACCCGCAACCCGCGCGTCAGCGTCACCCACGACAAGCACCGCACCTGGTTTCTGCACATATCTGACGTGCGTGAGGAAGACCGGGGCCGCTACATGTGCCAGATAAACACCGTCACCGCGAAAACCCAGTTCGGCTACCTGCATGTTGTTGGTGAGTATTTAAAAAAAACTATAATAGATATAACTCTCAGACATGTCAATATTTTAAAAAACCCATAGCAGTCTGAGTCGTAGGTTGTTGAAAATAGATAGGGAAAGAACCTGTTCTTATTTTTACAGATATATATTGCTATTGTAACATCAGGTCACGCTGTGAAGAACGGGGTAGACAGTTAATACTGACCGCATATCTTTATTTTTACAGACATCACAGTCATCTTCTAAACTCATGATTTCTTACGAATATTAAGAACACTGAGTTCATTATATCTGTATCCTTAGAGACTTCACATGCTTCTCCGACATTCATCATTTCTACGAAATTGTACAGAGTAATTATAATATGTTCAAACAGAAGTGATTGTCAGATTAAATGTTTACAGTGCCTCCGTCTATCGACGACTCGATGAGTTCAAGTGACGTGATCGTCCGAGAGGGCGCCAATGTCACGCTGACGTGTCGCGCTAATGGCTCCCCTAAGCCCGCCATCAGATGGAAACGGGATGACAACTCAAAAATCTCCATCAGCAAGGGACATTCGGGTAGGATTTCTTTAGTACGAAAAAATTAAGAGCTGGTTAAGGTGCGTTGAATCGTAGCGGATTGTCATTATTATTACTATAATTATTCGCCCAGCTGGTGTAGCGGTTGCAAGTGTGACTGTTGAATGTGAGGTTTTGGGTTCAATTATTGGACAAGGAGTGATTGGATTTTTCTAGCTTGTAATTCCCAGTGGCAGCACGAAGTCTGGATTTACTCGTAAGTTCAGTGTGTAGCTAGAAGTTCAACCCGTATTCTATGTGACTTAAACCTGGTAAATATTTTCATCATTTCATAGGCCTTAAAACAATACATACATATACTTTGTCCTAATGCAAATAAATCAGTTTCAGAATGGGAGGGCGAGGTACTGGAGATGGCTCGGATTTCACGGTTGGATATGGGCGCCTACCTCTGCATTGCCAGTAACGGTGTCCCGCCTACCGTTTCCAAAAGAGTGAAAGTCAGCGTCGATTGTAAGTTCCGCAGCTTTGTTTCATATATCTAATGCGTTTTTGATATTTGCAGTAGTACCCCTCACTATCGTCGCCTGGTAAATAACTATAAATAACTCTCAATACGTTGTTCGCAGTTCCGCCTATGTTATGGATCCCCCATCAGCTGGTGGGCGCTCCGCTTTACTACAATGTGACTCTGGAGTGTTTCACCGAAGCTCATCCCACATCACTGAACTACTGGACTCGAGACGATGGGCATATGATACATGAAAGTCAAAAGTATCACATGGAGAACACAGTTGGACTACCAGCATACAAGACCCACATGCGGCTTCTTATAAGACATATTATCACCGAAGATTATGGCACATATAAATGTGTGGCTAAGAATCCAAGAGGAGAATCCGACGGGACTATACGGCTATATAGTAAGAGTTTCAACAAGTATTTCGTAATATATGTAGATATATTGTTATATCGTGACGCTATGTCCGCCAAGAGATAGGCAGAGAGCATGGAGTGCCAAATATCTCTATCCTTGCAGATCCGACGTGGTTTTTTTACATTCATTACACTTTTCATATGTACATTTTGGTTATGGAGACTTGACTCTCCCATCAGACTACATCAAAACATAGATATTCTTTTAATTTATTAGAAATAGTAACCTAACCTTCCTTTACAGCATCTTCACCGCCCACAACCACACCAGACCCTCGAGCGATCACCCTTCCACCACCATCACGACCACCGCGCCGAGACACCCCAGTTGTAGACAAAGGTAAGACTAAATTTGGTCATATATTGTTCAGAATTACATTCAAATATAGACAAAATAAATATAATAACTAAGGTTTTTATGAGGATCCCTCATTATTTAATTATATAATGGTAAGCAAACAATCGTTATCAAAATCACAAACGAAAATCATATTTACTGCAATCTACCCACTAGCGTGAAATCTGATTATGTTTATGCAAACAAGATCAAATCACGGTTCACTTATAACAACTGCATCAATTAAATTAAACAGTGTTGATAAGTAAATGTCCAGTAAATGTCCACTCATTATCCTGCATAGCAAATAAACATATTACCCTCGATACTAATGAAAGTATCAACAAATTGTGCGGTCAAACGGGTTCATTAATATCTCGTCGATACGGTGCCCAATAAATCGTATTGAAACAACATTTTTATATCGGCGATTTCGATATTAAGAGATAATAATACCTTTATGAGTTGTATCCGTACTGAATGTTCGGTTTATTTTCATTGTTTGCTTCTGTTTCAGTTATTATTAGTGGTCGTTTATTTGTTTATAGATCGTAAACTATTACGATGTTCAGCTCGTTCGTCGCCGGCCAGGTTGTTAACTGGCTTGAAATGTTATGTTGCTCGTAAAGTATGAGCAAATCGTTTATACACAAATGTTTTATGAAGTGGTGCATGATGTATCCCGATAGTAAAATCGTTATGGACGTTTTAAAGTCCGAATGTGATAATGATTGTATGGTGCACACTGTCGATGTGCTGTCGTTATTAAATTAAGTGTCCAATACGGATGATTTTATTGAGTAAACATTATTTATTAACAGTATTAATGGATAGGTGATTAAATTATTTAGATAAAATATAGATAGTGTAAACAATGAGGGGTATACATAAAGATACATATTATCTGGAGTGACGTTATAAGTGAAGTAGTTAGCAGTGGTGGGAAACGAAGAGTTCAAGATCGAGCTCAGTGATGATTACGATGAACCCCTTTCCGCTATGATGAACCCTTTATCCTTTCGATATTAGACACGGGTCTCCTCGCTGTTGAGAGATGTATGTTCTGCACTGGACAGACGGAATGATGGTGATATGAATTACCTACAATTGGTCAGTATGTCGGGCTATTTTGTTATCTTTCATATATTGCGAAAAGATCCTTGTTCAACAGTAGAACGATAAAAAGGGTGATTATGATGAATTAAACTGACGTGAAATATTAATACGCGTATTCAGTGCCCGCGTGTTACTATATACATTTTGTAATATCGTGGTTTCGTAAACTGTTTGGCGCGGGTCATTACGCCCGTTATTGGGAGTTGGGCATTTTCCGGACATGTCGCCACTCGGCGCCCGGCGCTCGGACAGCGACATCTTGCGCTACGACCTATTACTGCTAAGTGTCAGCCGCCGCCCCTCCGCTCACTTGCAAACTACAGCTTACGTTCTTTGATGTTAGTTCGCTCTTGAAATTGAAACGGATTCTGTTAGTGTTGTTTAATAAAACCGGTGATAAAATTGTCATTATGTGGACTTTATGCTTTTATCTTTTGTTTACTCATTTAGTCAGGGAAAGGCTCTGTGTGAAAAATTACCGAGCAATCATTTTTTGTTTTCATGTTTGACTATATACTTTGTAAGGATAAAGGATTATCAAGCGAAGAGTTTAATGCAGACAGTCTTTAAAATTTTATTACACTATCTCACACTCTATGTTGATTTGAGGTAGGTGTTACAGAAAAATATTTTATATGTACGAGTAGGTACTAAATTTAATGAATTAGCTTCTTTTCATTAAAGTCCACCTACATTCCCATTGGAGCTATTGCTTAAATACCGTATTGGTAATTTTTTTATCCGAAACAAAACCTTATTTGAGCTTTATAAAGAACAGTGTTAGCATGTTTTGTAAAAAATAAGGATAATGTAAGATGTTGGACGACACTGTGATAAAAACAAACAATGCGTTCGTAGGGCTAAAGGGTAGGGCAAAGTTTAGACAATTTGGGTCCGGGGATACATACGTCGGGTTTTTACGGGGCATACATACATCGTGTTTTTGCGGTCGGTAACTGGCGCGGGCTGGTACGAGGCGGGGTACGTTGGACATCGCAACTGTTTTATTTTTTGCGTCCATTACGAATTTACGGCTGGCCCGGCCACTCGACAATATTGCACAACTTTTCAATAAATGCCGCCCGGACCGCGCCCTGCCTTCCGTCCCTGCTATACTGAATCTTTTTCTTTCCCTAATGAGTTTGCGTATCTGCTTACAAACTCGAGTTGCATACAGACCGACCCAAACTTATGTTTGTTTTATTTGATTGGTTGATCGGTTAGTGATCGGTTGAGTCGAGTTGAGGGGCTCCATTCCCACCCGGGTCAGTTTTTGTGCAATTAGCATAAGTGTTTGTTCTGTGTGTGGGTGTAAAAAATATGTATACAGTTATATATACATACATACGTATGGCACAAGCTCTCTTTTACTCGTATTCAGATAGCTGTAGGTGGACGCGTTTAAACATATAATTATGTTATATAAATTCATTTCTTTACCTAAATATTTGCCTTCCACAAAAATATAGTTCGGAACACATTTTGCTTTGAAACTACATAATTTAAAAATATTCAGACCAAAATATACTTTTCGATGTGGTCCAGTTTGAGTAACATCTTTCTTCTCCGTTCGTCCGTCTTAAAAATGTCCACCTTATACTTACATAGAAAGTACGCAAACTCTGTGAACTTCCATTGCCATGTTTTGATAACTTACTCAATTTAACTAAAACGTTTCAAAATCCAGGAACCAAATACCAATCGAACCTGAACGAGATCGATAAGGGGAAGCAGAAGACAGACGAGGGTGGCGGGAAGCAACATCTCAACTGGGTGGGAGGTGCATCGCAAGTCAAGGGTAAACATGAATTCACCCTTAAACTTCACTCATTGAAACTGTTTTTGATATACTTTTATGCATTTTAATTATTAATTTAAATTTATAATATTATTCAATAATAATTTTCCATTAAAATGAGTAATTCCAACAATATATTAAATGATATTAAGTAACATATTTGCAATCTGATAATATCGAATTAAAGTTTAATTTAATGAATGAATTGTTTTTATACATTGGCTTTTTTGTATGTGGTTTAAGCTTCTCATTTATTTATTTATTTTTATACAATGAAGTAGTGTATTCAAATTTTTTAGTTTGGAATAGGATTAATATTAACAGTTATCACAGTTAGGATTCGTTAACAAGATTGTAAGGTAACTTGACTTAATATCAGAGGAGAGAGCGCTTACAATAGTCCTATATCGATATTGTTAGGTAGTTAGTAATAATTTTCATTGGGGTTTTAGAAAAATTTGTATGATTAAAAAATATGTGTTAAAAATTAAATATCTGTTGGATTTGAAGTTAGTGTTTGAAGCAGTGATAGCCTAGTGGTTAAGAATTCAGCCTCTCACTCCGGGGGTGCTGGGTTCAAATCCATGGCGCGC
>DWFV01000056.1:0-20363 GCA_018246775.1 Parelbella machaon machaon
ACATGATTCTATAGCTTTATTATATTTCCAATATAGAGGTAATTACTTTAATTCACTCTAAGTACGTAAAATTTTATGTTAGCCAGCAGTAATTTTAACAATAATAAATAACTCTCTTGCTTTCATTTACATCGTACTAGCCGTCAAAGATAATTAGGCAATTGCGTGGAAGTTCCCTCTCCAGAGCGGAGCGCCCTACGTAGGTACGGCTGTGAAAACATACGAGAGCATTTAGGACCAGGGACCGCTTCGGATGTTACGTAACCATTACAACTGTAGGTACTTATGGGTGGTCGAGCGATAAAATATATTGTAATGGAATAAACGTAAAAAAACATAACATCACGCCTCAAATCCCCGAAGAGGTAGGCAGAGGAGTGTAGTAGAATCCCACGTTACATCAGTTACGTTTAAGTCAGTATTGCCATACACCGGGCACAATTCCAGACTCCGAGTCACTACTAAAATAATGGAATAAACCTTTGTCATTATTCAAAAACTAATTATTAATATAAGACTTTCTACTAACCTAATGCTAGTTATCTCTATTCATTCCGAAATTCTATTACTGTCTCTTAGTAAAATCCAAAAAAGAACTCTCTGCTTACTTCTCGATATAAGCCGATTGACTGTTTCATACATAATAACCGCACAGCGCGTTATTAGTTTGAGGTGTCGATTAGCAACTAATTGCGCAAAATAACATCTATATAACCGAAACCATGGAATTATAGAAAAATATTATTATTAGCATATAAACACAACGTAGCCGCTGCAAGGTTCCCCGTATAATCTCATTCAAATGACTTAAACCGCACGTTTTAATAATAACACAGGGAGCGACTCGTCATTCTTAAATAAACGCCACAATTTTACGCTCCGCGGTCTCTGAATTAAAATGTAATTGCGAATTGCCATATATAATAATTCACATGCATGCGAGACCCAGTGGTGTTTCAGGTCTGCAACATGTATCGCTACTCGGTGCTGCTCGCCGTCGTTCTCGTCGCGTCGGTAAGAGTATGCTTTATTGATGTAATTGAAATTATTTATTTATACGCACGACGATTAAATATAAGTTATATGTGTTTCAACATGTATTTTTTTGTACTCAAGTATCTGAAACAGTGTCTAAGACGTTACTACTCAGCAATCTGTCTGCAATTTCTGATCGTATTTCGGACGATACGACAATATTAGCCGCCTATCGGAACCTGACTCATCATATAATTTGGATTCCGTTTAGCCATAGTATATGTGTGTGTGTCTCTCCCTCTGTGTATATATGTATGTATGTATATATATAAACGTAACGTCCCACCTGTAATCCCCGAAGAGGTAGGCAGAGTGGTGTAGTACACCCCACGTTTCACCAGTTACGTTGAAGTCCCAAGGAATAGGTGGTGAGCCTATTGCGATACACCGGGCACATTTCCAGACTCCGAGTCACTACTAGAAATTCTAAATTAGAAAAATCCAATAGTACCTGACCCGGGATTTGAACCCAGGACCTCTCGATCGGCAGTCGCGCTTGCAATCACTCGACCAAGGAGGCAGTAGTTGGTATAATTTTTGAGAATTGCTAGCATAGTGCATCAAAACTGTGCCGCTGAAAATATTTCTGCAATTAAAGTAGAAGAGCTTAATACTTTTATGGTAGATACTTGTATAGTAAGAACTTTAATAGTAGCTATCCAAAATAAGTTGTGATTGTCTACGAAGTGTAACGAAATGCGAATTATAAAATAATTATTATAACGAACAGACTAAAACTGTTTTGCGCTAACTGATAAAGATTTATTTGAAGTCTAAGTGCCCAACATTGGAGTTATAAACTGTTAGATACAGGTCTCATACTCCGCGTGAGCTCAGAAAAGGCTGATTAATAGGATCATGGCCAACAATATTTTTTATAATATCCATACAACATTCTTAACGAGTGGAGTTGAAATCCAGTAGAATTCAGCGGCGCCTAATATGTTGAACCGTTTTTGGTAGCGATATTGAACATTAAGCTCTGCTTTCTCGGTTCTATGTTACCAGCTAGCAACAGTGTACATGCGTGTACCATACGACTATAGAATATAAGAAACGAGTTTGTAGATCCTGACAGTAATCAAATCGGTCACCGAGAGTTCACCTCACCTCTGATGGTACTCGCGTGTCACATACCAGTGACCAATGCTGCCTAGCCGCAAAAACCTCCGTTCCAATATGCAAATACGTATATAATCGGGCGGAATAAAAAAGTACTAAACGTCAAGTGCGAATCGGACTTGCTTAGTTGGTACACGATTTTTGAGTTTTTTTTTGCGATGCAGGAATTATTTTGTGCTTGGAATTGGCATTCGGTTGCTATGTTTGGTTTGAGCAATAGATTCAATGTCACTGCGACTTTCCTGGCTATATTTTCAATGCGTTTATTAAACCATTTTTCTTTTTAAATTATTTATAACATAAGAAAATGCTAGACCGATATTATTTATTATATATAAATAACTTCTACTTTAACAAATTGATCCTCGTCGCTTTTCTATATCAGTTGCCTTAATAAACCATAAGCAAACGCTTGTGTTTTAGCTAAATAACGAAAAAAACAAACGATTCTACAAGTGTTTTGTGTTATGAAATTTCTCTAAGGAACCCTAAAATCCGTTTTTGCTCCACTCCTTTTCGGACCGTTCATAACTTTTTTCCCGGCGAATGTCAGCGTTATATTTACAAGGCCGTGACGTTGACGGATTACCTCAAAAGACGCCTGGAGCTAAGCGTGATTCATGGGTATATCACGTGATCTAATCACTGGCTTACTATCGTGCACTCATTTAATCCTAACCCCCGTCAAATAGAAACGAATTTAGTGTACCACAGCAGCAAGGACAGGATTGTGAAATTCAGATCGGCCCATCCAAGCAAGACCTGTAAGTGAAGCATAAATGTAGGAAAGGATGGGTCAGGATATATTGGAACGTAGTAAGTGATAATTTGCGCCCATCCCCAAATCGGCGGTTCAGCCTAATCATGTTGGTTTTATTTTACGTTCGGTCACGGACCGTTAGTTACGGTGTAGTATATTTGCGGATTTGCACACGCACGTACATACGTCGCACATATGGTACAATTTGATGAATAATATTCACATTGCCAAACATAATAGGCTAAATAATTTAATATTGGTAATTTTATGGTCGTTTAGTCTCATCTTCATCATTAAGGACTTCTTTTCAGATTGCCCTGGAGTATATTTATAGAATAAGAAAGGTCAGTGCTATAAAAAATAATAATAAACTGGCTAGATTTTATTAATACGTTTAACATGTTTTAGAGAACATTATGAAAAACTTACAGATCTGTTAATTTTTTTACGAAGTTTTCTCTGGCCTTTATAGGGAGTAATGTATATTAAGGACTTAATTCCTTAAAAAAAGAGGTGCATACTACGATTCGAACCCCGAATCGTCGGACTGCAAGGCAAAAATCCAAGCCATTAGGCTATCACTGCTGTATTATACTCTTCACAAATACCACTACAAGTGTGATACCAGAGAAACACTGTATGAAAACTGTGTAATCCGTGTGTGAATTACTGGGTTATAACTGTATTACTAATGTTTATGGGATTATGTGTGTTTATCATTAAGCGCTCGGAGCTGAGGATTGCAGTCAGATATCTGTAAAATAAAGTAACGTTCGTTCAATACCACCGGCATCGTAATCCTTTCTCTCCAGAATGTGACGATTACATTTAATTAGACTAATGTATTAAGTATATTGAATTAATTAATTTAAATTAATGAAAAATGTAACATCACGCCTGTAATCCTCGAAGTGTTAGGCATAGGTGGGTGGTACACTCCCACGATTCACTTATTCGTATATCTGGACTCCGCTACATATAAAGCATTTTGTATTAATGTGATGTGAAAACATTGAGATCGTAACAAAAAGAGTACTTATGTATTTTTATTTAAGGTACGCGTACATCGTTTATCACGCGTTTGATTACCTTCACACCAGCTCTGCCTACTCTGGGATCAGATGGCTGTGTGTGGAGATGTCACAGCATATTTATTAATTCATGTTAGTTGATTGCCAGTAAATATCTATTATGTCATCATCGTCACCATCATCATGGTGATGATGATGATGATGATATATATTTTCCCTTAGTGTTCCCGTTTGCACTACCTAACTCTTTTCCAAGTATTCATAAGGAGTAGGGAAGTTTTCATGACTGACACGACTACTGGGAACTGAGATCATAACAAAGCGATAAAATTATTTTATTAAAGGAGTTTTTATAGAGTTTCCTTCTTTTACAAATAATATCTCAGTTCGATTCCGTCGAGCAGATTTCAATAAGGGGAAAGATTGCGGAAGTCTAACGAGCACTCGATAGGGCCCGTCTGGAGGAAGCCTTTGTCATAATGATCCTAATTAATTTTTTCTTATTCATAACTCGCAATTCTCTCTGACTCGCTAGTTCTTCAGTTACATGAAATATGTAGGTATTGTTTTACGTGTTAAATCATCACGTCAGATCACATACGGGGTATGCAGAGTGCAGTGAATGCCAAATATTTCTGTATCTTTACGGCTAAGGACTTCTGACTCCCCCATACATCAGTATTTAATACATACCTACATATGTACATACTTTGGTGTTATGATTATGTCAAATAATTAAACGAATTCAACATGAAATTTATGGAAATTTCATGTTATGACTGGCAATTAGAGAAGGTGACTAGGCTGATTCATTATTATTGTCAACGTAGCCTCGAGAAGGGCGAAGGTATGAATGGAACAAAGTAAAAATGTAGACTTCAAAGGATTGAGTACTCCAAAATTTCGTTAACAACCAATATAACTCTTTATTTTACTCGTTCACTGATTACAGATGGTTACAATTAAAGATATTAATTCAAATTCATTTTGTACGAACTAAAGAGAACACATTAAGCAAAAATCGCTCTAAGATTTTCTTTTACCTGTTATTGTTTCTATATTGTGGTAGGCAAAGAGATTATCTATGCAATTTTGTAAATAATGCTTATTTTCTATTTATCTATCCATTATTTGAAATGTGTTGTACGAATGACTAGACAAATAAGCATGTTATTTCAATTCATATTAGACGAGGAATCCGTACGTATAAAGAGTAATAAATCAAATGTCTTAATAATTAATTATACACGTGTTACAGTTAAAAACATATATTTTTTTTATTTACAAAGCAAACATTTAACAGTTTCGTGTGGGGTACGGTGTACAAAAAAAAAAAATTAGTTTTATGATTAATTTGGTGTTATTTTGCAGGTTATAACCAGTTAGCATTGCTGACATCCGTGAGTCAGTGGCTGATCGATGGTGGTGCCGTGATGGAGTGGTCGGCTCATTCGCGGGCCAGCACAGCGCTCCATTCATAAAAGTCAGCACGGATGTCATGAGAAATACAATAAGAATTATTATTGTTATTTACAAGTAAATAAATTATGTAAATTAGCTACTAACCTCAGTGTAACATTTTAAAAATATTATGAGACTCCTTTCAGACATCAACTTGCAGGATTAGATCATCAACCTTCCTTCTTTCCAACATCCTTTGGACACTCGTTTGTGAGCATAATGTTCTCAAAAAAGAGGTAAATAATAATCTTAATTATGTATAGATTATGTACGTGTTATACGGTGCAAAGTGAATTAGTGGCAGCTTAAGAGCGCTTTCTGGCTATCTCCGGTAAAGCGTGTTCATAAAAGTTATGAGAGTATTAGTAGTACTTGTAAAAGTAGTATGTCCTTGCCCGAGACGTCTGTCGTGTACTAAATCACCCACAAAATTCCATTACACAGTCATTATTTTAAAGCATCGTCTACCAATCAATACTGAATACGATATTCTTTTTCGATTTAGAACACAACAAGTTCCAAAATGTGCCGTATGTGTAACGGCATAAATGTCAGTTTCCTTCGCAAGTGAACCGCGACTTTCATTACCAAATCTTAATTTAAAATCTGATAGGTAGTTCATTGAGCATGTTTCTCTGAGCTCAGACTTGGATCTGAGACCTAATTTAAATGTACCTACTTTAGAATTTCTTCAAAACTAACTCAGGCCCGTATCTCTATTCGAAATGAAAGTAAATGAGTATAATAAAGTAAATGAACGAATGAACAAGTAAAAGAATTGTTAGAAATAAAAGTAAATGACAGATAAATATTCTAATGTATTGAAAAGCAGAGACAAGGTGGAAGACTTTTATTCGACAGCAAAAATACTTATGTTACAATTATTTTTGCTGGTATGCAGCACATATTGCAATTGTTTTTGAGTCTGACCTTTGTGATTAACAAAATGTGAAGTAATGAGACTGATTATAGGCCTAACTGATTTCAAAGCCTGTGTAGATCGAAAGAGTGTTTAATATCCTACAAACAAACAACTGCCGCCTCTTAATATACCTAATGTTTAAAAAAAAATATAATTTGACACACAGACTAGGAAATTGAGGACTTTTTGTATTTAAATGTCTTTCTCTATGTATAATATTTTTAACAGATAAGACTTTTTTGTTTCTTGTTATTAGCGAGGATTCATTGCTAATAGGACCGCGGGAATAGAAAGATTTGGTAGAAGCACAAATGGTACATGTTATTAGCAGTACTAATTTAAATCACCCTCAACGTATATCGTCCTCCTCATCATCGTCGGCCTACTGCAGTCCGCTGCTGGACATAGCCCTCCCCCATGAGCGCCATCGCGCCTTGTCCTGCCTCAACGTACTCAAAATATTATTACTCTTTCATACTAGGTTTATATTTCATGATAGAAAAGCCTAAATGGTTTAGGTGGGCTGTCTGGAATACGACCTAGACTTCCTGGGCCTGTGTTTTTTGATTTACGGATACATCGTTAGGTAACCTTAGAATAAGATATGAAATTACTAATGGCTTGTGTATATTCTACCCGGGTTTTTTTTTTATATTCTGAAGGTGGCTACAGAGTCAAGGTTTTTGGTACGTGGACACTTTGGCCAAGTGGCCAAAATAACCGTAGAATCGACATCTACGACCATGTTACTGGTGTGAGCAGAACATGTCTGCATAAATACATGATTTCATGAAGCAGTGATTTCATTAGGGGATTCTGAGCACTATCCAACATTTAACGTTAAAATTATTAAGCGAGACGGAATAGAAAACTATAAAACGGCCGTCCGAACCTTGAACGTAATGTACCTAATTAATTTATAACTAATAAATTAAACATATACAGAGCCACACTTACTGTGTCCCGCTTGGATGACCAGATTAGTGGCGGTAAATAAAAGGTCTTCATTAGTGAATTACTGCATAATTAGTATCAAAAAATCCCTAACATTATTTGGTCACTCTCTTATTACATATACAAACCTTAGCACATATTTAAGTATTGTAATGCTACGTTCATATTTGTGTCCAGTAGTCGTTTGGAGTAAGTTAGATTCGATAGTTATATTTGATTCGATTCCTATAAATGTAATATATGGTAATGTTGCTGCTTAGTTTTTTTTTTTCAAATAATCCGTAATTGCTTATGTTCTATATCAAGACGCTCTAAACATTTATTGAAATAGTCTCAAATACAGTTGTACAGCCACAAGTAGACAGAATTATGTCCAAACTCTCAAACATAATTTCGCGTAGGACGAGCAAAATGACATCTAATAATTAGTGTTTCGTAATTTAAAATTACTTATTATAATAACTCATCCACATACGAGTATAGCCGGTTTGTTTTGCTAAAGAAAGAAATCATTTTAATTATCTGTGACATTAAACTACAACGCCAATAAAAACTGTAGTAAGTAATAAATTCTACAAGTTCTAATTTTTAATAACTCTGAAATTTAACTTTTTCATATTTAAGCTTAGTTCTAGAATTTAAACTATTGATATTGGAGTTTTTAATGGCCTTTAAACCAAGTACAAACATCTACTCGTTTCGTCACAGTGTGTGCAGAGTTTTATATTATATTGAAATTTAATACTTCCTTTGGAAGCGCACTTATTTATGCGCGAAAGAGTCGAATTAAAAATTTTAATTATGCAACACATTAAAACAATGGTGGAACCTATTTCGAAATCATAAAGGGTAATCTATTAACGGACTGTAACTAATTGTATAAATATTTTTGTAATCATTTCATTAAGAATTATTACCATGAGCCAACCCATAAATACGGTTATTAATTTTTATGGCATTCTTTGGTTTCTCGTCCGGTGATTATTATCGTCTGGAAATGCACACCTGTTAATGTTACACTATTGCGCGCGAGTCACATCGCAGTCGCAGCTTTGCTGAGTATTTTCTCCGAAAGCCTGTAGTTAGGATCAACCTGTCTCTTGAATATTTTACACCGTCAAAATATAATATGGTAATTATGAATCGTACTGTCACCGACTATATCGCCCCGGCTCTCAACTCAACGGATAAGAGACAGCTTCATAGCAGTTACCAATTCATAATTAAAATATTAACAAAGAATATCCAGGAACAACTTTTATTGAGATGATTACAATGATACTGTAATGATTGAAATTTTGGCCCCGGATATGTGGATGTAGGGTTTGAAATCTCACCAACATCTATGATTTTACCTACAGTTACCCGAGATTCGCTAGAGTTACCTGAGTTACTTATTGCAAAGATAACATCTTGGAGTAATCTACACGGTTTGAAGTTCTCCATAACAATCTCTTAGACGTTTGAAGTCTACTAATTAGACAGACAGACATCTGGCTGAGAATGGTTGAACGGCTGAGAATAGTCACATTCTAAAAGAGCTCCAATAGCACAAAGTTAAAGATGATGATGAACAAAAAGTAATAAAAAATAAAAACGATGAAACATCTAACCATATTTTACCAATGTAATGTTGTGAATATTTGACAGGTAATATAAACGCGTTGTCAATCACACAGCCGTGTTCGAAGCATTCGTCATCACACCAATTAGAACGCAAGACATATTGTAATGTCGACTTTCTCTTTGAGTGCGCCAGGAGCTAGACTGGTTGGCCGGCTACTCCTTACCCAGCGGCGACACACGACATTTGTGAAATCTAGATTCTTAAAAGCACCTAAGTCAAATTCAAAGCTATTGCTCTTTTAGTGATAATTGATATTGTTGGGTTACATAACGCTGGTAAAATAATACTTCAGAATTTACGAACATATGTAGGTACATACATGAGGAATGGCCAATGCTTTGCCGACTTTTATGATTACATGTAGTTAATGTCATGTTCTATTTTATCTAACGTATGAAGGTGCTAAAAGAGAGTAAAAAAGTTAAATTTAGCACTAGGAAACAAGACAAAACGGTTAAACTTAAGGTCACCGCACACAGGACGCAGCCGACCGCTATAAATAACCGGCGACAAAAAGAACGATAAGATTTTGTTAATAGTACTGGCACGAGACTCTATGAGATATCCTATTTGAAAAATGTACCACCTGCTGATTGAATCTTAAGACAAGATGCATTTACAAATGAAATTTATGGCGTTTATCACCTGGAACTTAACTTCACGAACATCAAAATCACATTAATGCAATTTACGGCTTTCGCTGACTCTAAGCCAGTAGCAGATACAGAAACGGTAGAGTCGTAAAAAACGTAACATCACGCATGTAATCCCAGAAGGGGTAGGCCGAGGAGTGTGTTACACTTCCACGTTTCATCAGTTATGTTTGCTTCTCACATGGAGTAAGTGATGAGCCTATTGGCATATTGGCACTGCAACTAGACTCCAACCCAATAGAATAGATTTTTACTAGAAAATCTAATTTAGAAACGGCACATTGGGGGAAAAAGCTAGCTTTTTGTATGTTATTTGAAATACCTATCTTAATTATAAAACGGACGAATTTCTTTTCATCATCATCATCACCATTATAGTTCCCTTTATCATTTAACTATTGCACATGGGTCTCCTTTTTAAATGAGAAGCAAGGTCTAAGCATAGTCTGCCACGTTGGTCAAAAATAGGCTGACAGATTTTCTATGCATTATGGGGAACTATGTATATGGTATGCAGGCTTTCTCAGGATATTTCGTTTGCAGGTGATATTTAGTGCTAAAACGAGCAAATCTTAATAGCAGAAAAATGTAATAACGGCGCATTCAATATACATACACAATAAAAGTGAATGTTACAGACTTGTATCCACAAAGAATAGCAACGTCATGCGAAATCCGCTTTAATTGATAGCGAAGTCGAGCTGCAGTTGAAGCGACGATATAGACATTTCCAATTTAATTGAATTTCAATTATATTTATATATAAAACATTTATAGATATTTACGAAATATGCTGAACACTTAACTTTTATTTAATCTTACATAATTCCTTAACCTTTATATATATTCTATGTCCTTTGACTATATTACAAAAATAATTTAAAATATTTAATACTTTTAAGGGGAGTTCACAGTAAGCTTTGATTTATATCGTTTTTGGAATGGTCGGAATCGAAAAAGAGTATAAAGAAACAAACTTCTCTTCTGAAGAAATTGTCCTGCTAGCTTGCGCAATGATTATTTACATCAATCAATGATTTCTGTGTCTATTTCAAACGATTTACATTACAAAGCTAGGCAGTTTTTTATTTATTTATATAACTATTGCGAATATTTTGGTTTACCATCATCATCATTATCATCGGTCTATTTCAGTCCACTGCTGGACATAGGCCTCTCCCAATGAGCGCGATAACGTCTTGTCCTCGACTTGCCGCATCCAGCGTCTGCGTGCAGCCTTTCATTGTTATATAGTCTATCGTATATTCATAAATAGGTACATCTATAGCTCCGCTTGCAGTGGCGCGGGAGCCCGCCAACCCAATTAAGCGGCAAAATTTCGTAAGCCCGAAAGTTACTTGCGCGGTTACTTTTATATATTGCACTTTCGAGGCTGGCATGCACTCGATATCCTCCGTTATCGATCTATTATTACATGTTTCTATATGTACGTATCGCACTTTCGAGGTTGCATGAATGAACTGGATGTCCTCAGCTTCTGATTAATTACTACACTTATGATATATTCTATGAAGCTTAGTTTGTCTATTCTCTCATTAAGAGACTTGAAGATTTAATGCATTTTTAAATAGGTGTAGATTTATGTGAAAAAATAAAACAATTTTAGTCCTAAGTAGGTTAGCATTTACGGTTAGTTAGTTAGTTTATTTTTTCTTAATTTTGCCTCTTTTAGTATTTACTATCAGCTGTCGACTCGATGAAGAAGAAAAATAACTACTTCTCTACTGTCTCACGGAGGTACTATGATTGTGGGTGATATCTCCAAGTAATCGGCCATGTAGGGCACAAGGCATTTTAATCACACTTTGTAAGGCATGCGATATTTATCAAGTAAGACTAACATAGTACGAGAATTCGGCTTGGTAGGTATACAATATTTAGAGTTAGGAGTACTTAGTGTGTAAAGTCCTGACTGAAACACATTGGTTAGAGTTAATTTCTTTATTCGTAGAATGACGGCCTGCATAGACAATATGTGACGTAATACATCTCTGTACATATTCTATGCAAATAAATAATTAATGTTATTATATTATTATTAAAACATAGTGATTCAATATTTTAACAAAAACACCGATTGCGCGTTGGGTCAATTTAGCAATAGTACTGGGCTATGCGATGCGTGTAATTAAAACATCCGCTGACTTCAGTCAGATTTCATGAGCTATGAACGAAGTAAAAATGAGCTCATGGTCAACGTAAGCCATAAGCGGTCGTGTGTATTTCACATGACCCAATACAAAATGCCACACATTTTTTTCGAAAATGAAGTAAAAAACTGTAGTTTAAAAATTTAAAGTATTGTAATCGCTTAGGTAGAAAACAAGGGCAACCTACCCTTATCAGCAGGTGAACAGTGAGTCCTTACGGTTTCGAAATAAGCTCCATCTCAAAAATAAATCTATTTTTAGAATAACGTATGTAGGTACTGATTTGAATTTTTTTACTCACACAACTGTCGAGTCTCGTCATCATTCCTTATCTTATCCGCAATAAAAACCGCAATTTGCATATGAGATTACGTTGACACGGTTACAGAACATTTTATTTTGCGTTTTTAGTGACAGATAGCTATCTATTTGACTAGCATGTATTTTTTGTCCTCAAATTTGAAAATAAATCACTTTCAAGTAAATTACATTCAATTGATATGCCATGCCGGTCATTGCTAACACGGTAAATGAAGGAAAAGGACCAACCAATTACAATCAAGGCATTGGTATCATAGTTTGCATCGCGATGTTTAAGTCATATTAAAATGTAACAAATGTTACTGGAGAATTAATTATAGTTTACTGAACGTTGATAACATTTATTGAATAATAACGAAATAATAATTACAGTAGTCAGTGTACAAGTTCAACTGCGAACATTTCCAATTGCAAATTTCATTGTAATTAAACATCGATAAAATTTTACTTCCCCCTTTTAGCTGCGGTAGTATATTTTTTACTGCTCAACAAGTCTCCGTCGGTCTCTTTATTGCGTGTCAATTGGCGACCATGACGCTATTTCAGTTGTCAACTAGTTGTTCGACAGTTACATTGATATGACCGCGTCATAAAACCGACGAGACCATACATAGATTTAATATAAAAGGAAACTACTCGAATCGTATACATCGGTGGAATAAAATGACAAAAAAAATGAAACATACAAATTATTTTCTGCTTAGAATTTTTTTAAGGCGTAAGAGGTTTTATAAAATCGAAAAAAATTATTTGTAGTGACATTTTTAATCGTTTTATCATCATATGTACATAAACTTACTTCAAAATTTATGCGATATATTTTTCATTCCCGAAAACCCTAATTATTTATGATAATACCCGTTCTGATAGTCCTACCAAAATGTAGATGAAAGTAAATAAATTCCATCGTAACACGATTTAAAATTCAGTATATTCAGTGGCAGTGGGCTGGTTACGTTTGTTGCCAGTAGACGTATCCTATAGTGGTGACGACGTGAACGTAACATAGGACGCCATCCAGCTAGATAGAATGATGACATAAGCAAAGTGCCTGGAAACAATGAGTTAAAGATTGAGCTCAGTAGCGTTCCATCGGAGAGGCCTATACCTTGCTGTGAACATCAGCTGTGACTGGTGTTGGTGGTCATATTCAGGGATAGCAAACGTGAGTTATTTACTTATAAATATACCAACTTTAATTTCCTTTACAAAAAACATTTATTTATTATTATTGATAATAAGGCCATGTTCCTATCTGAGAAGACGGAGTTTCATTGTTCTACATGATCTTCTCAGTGTACTTACTCCACGGTGCTCAATGTATACAGCAAAAGAACGAACCAGTTCCCACGAATACCATGGAACACGTATCATGAGTTGGTCCTCCTTACGATTCCTTTTGAAAAGTAGGACATCTAACATTTTTTCCATTATCGAAAACATACCAAAAGCAAATACATCTGTAGGAAAATAATGCTTGAAGCGTTCGAACAAATTCAGTTCACAAGCGATTGCAACATTCTAAGCGCACTTTCGCATCGCACGTATTACTGCTAATTAAACAGAAATTAAAGACGTTTATCTCACGAGACGAGGGAAAATAATTAATTCGCGCACAATCGGGCGATCGCTCTGCTATCAGTGCGATCTGGACGCGGTCGTTCACCGATCTTAATTTATAATGTCGTGTTCAATTTTTTCCACCGCCGTCATGTCGTTTGAGTGGAAAATTTATGGGTTCAGATAAAGTGTCAAATTTTTGTCCATATAATTTTATGGTTTATTGTATGTAAAATTTTATTAAAGCGGCATTAGAGTTTCCAATTAGTTGAATGGGGCTGACGACCTTGTTTGTGGTGCGTGTATTATTCTAATTATATGAACTATTAATATGCATTTTTTGGTAAATGCATTTCATAGGGTATTTCCGGAGTCAGGCAACCGTCGATTCTTGGGGTTACTGTTTCTGCTTATGATAAATAAGTTTTAATGTAATGTAATGTTTTCGACAGTCGCCGCGAACTCAAAGCCGCTAATTTATGCAGATGACTCAATTTTTTTTTCATTTAATGAAGAACGCGAATTGCGTCCCTTTAAAAAGAGAGACCTACACGATGTTGTCAAGATAAGTGTGGATGACATAATGGATTATAATCTTGATAAAAGTTACCTGATAACATTTCAACGTTTGTGGCGCCGAATCAAGTTCGATTATGTAATCGATTAACAACTTATTACTTTATCTTTTTCGATTTTATTCTTCACGATACCTGTCGTATTCAAACCAAAGTTTAGGTACATTTCATGACCATATAATAAAGCAGACGCTGGTAACTGTCACCGATTACGACTGTCACCATTCCCTTGCATTTTGCCTGTAAAGTGACCATGCACTTTCATTGTCGAGAAGACAATTTGATTATCGGTGCATTAATAAGAACCAAGACAAAAATAGGACCTAAATGTGAACTGTGCACAGAAATGTATGCGTTATGCTAAAAAATACTTATCGATATTTTATTCAATTCTATCTAAACTCTCTAAGATATACTCAGTTATCACGGTAAGAAATATTTCCAGGCAAAACGCACGGCCGATTTCTGTAATCAGTTGGGTCGCTTTTTGCAACTTAGGGCTTCTGCTGTCGGAATAAATGTTTCCCGTTGCATGTTGTTTCTTAGACCAAGCTTATTACTTACCTTCTCTCCACTTTCAACGGTCTCCTGTACCCGACTCTTCCTATTTTCAGTTGAACAGAGGAGAATATTGTGTGAATGCCTAAGGTTCCATGAAAAGTTCTTTAGATTTCCGCCTTGTCCTTTTAAGGTCAATTATTAAATTAAATTATCAAAATGTACATTCTACAATATTTTTTAAAGCTGTGACTTCATTAAAAAATTGTGCCATTTGTTACATTTTAAGTGATAATAGACATTAAAAGAACATTACGCGGAGAACCAAACTGTCGTTAGGAGGCACATTTTGAAAATTTACGATTTAACAAAAGTTGAATGTACACTGCAAATAACATTAATATAATAAAATTCACTCGAAGAAAATTGTACATTTTTAGCCGTAAGCGAAAACAGTTGATGTGCCTTTTTAAAAATTTATCTTATGTCGTAATGCATGGGTATGATCTAAGATATTATTCTAGATATGAAATTAGGCAGAGTAGATAAACATAAAATTCTAAATATACATTTACATAGACAATCATAAACCTACGCAGAAATAGTGCAAAACTCGTGTCACAACACAAATAATTGTTCTAGATGAGAATCGAACCCAAAACCCTCGGTTCCGTAATCAAGGTTACTAACATTAGTATATTAGTAATTCTATCGAATAACTTGGCGTTCGACATTTCCCAGCGTTCACTTTTAATAGATACTTCGTAGAAATTTCCATTCTTATAATTCTTTCAACTCTCGCAGACATTCAAATAGCAAGGCCATCTAGGTGTTGTAAATGTAATTGGTTTGTATGTATGTTGTCGGTCATTTAAGTATTTAGTTGGAATACGTGTTTATACATACGTTTAACTTGTGTCTAGACTATAGAAGAAGTTATTTTGTATGTGTTGGCAATATGTTACAGTCAGCCAGCTGTAACATAGCATTAGTTTTTATTTTTTTAATTATAAACAGTACCTATACTGGTTATGAACTGCCTCGTTGGGTGTGTTGTGTGTCGATCCCCGGATCGTTGGATTTTTAATTTGACTGTAACTTCTTAGTAGCTCGGATTTCAGACTCTGTGCCCGCATATGGCAACAGGCTCAAGCCCTTTTCTATGGCGTAACGTGTAACGTAACTGATTAGACTTGGGGTTGTGTTATACTCATCTGTCTTCTCCGGGATAGAACTCCCAAATTACGTTTTGTCTTTAAGCCTATCATGATTACAGTACCAACTATATACCCATCATTTCTATGCTTCTGTGCTTAAATTAATATATGAATATATCCGCCCTGGAAAGATATTGGGTCTACTTCACCTCTGCTCACTAGCGCACGAAATTTTTTATATTCGTAGACGAAACCAACGTGTCCGGGTCTCAATTTCTTTTGATATAAATGTTGGTTGTCTCGATTCCTCAGAGGTGAAATACAATAAGGTGTACTCCATGAACTGTATTAATCACTTAACACTTAATCGTATGTATACAATCCTTTATGAGTGGTCAGAGAGAGGCAATATCTTAGTCAATAGAAATAGGTATATTATTTTTGGAACATTCGTTTAATTATAGAAAGGATGTTATTGTAAGTAACAACAGTTTGTATTCCGAATACAAGCCAATTAATTATTGTTGTGTATTATATTATTGTTGTAGGCACTAAATATAGCTTTCTCTTATACGTTGTTACATCTAAAAATATTTCCGTAACTTCACCACTGTTAAATATTATAGTATCGTGACGCCAGGTCCGTTGCTGGGTTTTCAGAGAGTATTGAATGACATAAATCCTTATAATCCTGACGTGTTCTGCTGCTTCGTTTCGTTACTGATATAACGTGAGATGACCATAGACAATTCCAGTGATGCAGCGACCATAAACAAATATTCATGAACATCACAAACTTTCGCAGTATAATAATAGAGTTCGCAAACTAGATCACCGTCTACAGCGAGCTAAAAAGTTATATGGACCATTCCGTCACACCTACGTGTGACCTTCGTGAGAAAATAGCGTAGCAACAGGCTCGCTGACATACAATTTTAATGCGTATTTGCTGTAATCAGCTGTGCCCCACTGACACACCAAACCTGGCCGCTTTCAGACGAAAATACTATCGCGGTGTAGAATATTTCAGGCACAGCAGAGAATGCTAACTGAATATTAACCAGAGGACTAATTAAGCGGCGTCGTATTCCCGTTTCGTCGATACAGCTGTTCAAATTTGCAAAATGTCTACTTTTGTTTGCTGCAGGTTTTAAATAAAGTAAGCATTAACATGTGAGCAATAAGACACATTGTCGTTCAAAAGAATCGACTGGCAAACGACTTATTGATCGCGCATACTTAGCGACATCGGAGCAGACACCGGCTTGTCCTGATGACATTGGATTAATTGAAAAATGACTTTATGTCTGACCTCCAAACATACTATTCAACAGTCATGAGACACGCGAGCTGACTGTGGGAACATCTTGAAATGCAGGTCTCAGGGGAGCGCCAATAAAACAACGGTTCACGATCGATACAACGTTTATTGAATATAATTCGAAATCAAAAGCAATATTTCCATTGATATAAAACATTATAATTATAATTAAAATTAACAGATTGCATAATCAAATTTTTCACAAAAAAAAAACTAGAATGCAATCCCCGGGTAATTGCCATGCAAAACTAAAACTCGAATTTAAGCATTGATTAAATATAACCTAAAATCAAGTTTTATGGAGCTAGGCGTACGACAAGTATCGAATGACTGATTGCGATGTAGACAAATTATTTACAAATTGTTGAAGTAAACATTTCACAATCAATATTGCACAATAAACAATTATAATTCTAATAATAATAATAATAACAAACAACAGGTCAAAATAACAACTCGTTTGACGAAACAATAGTAAATAATACGATTAAATCATTAAAACCATATTCAGAAGTCATGCATACTCGCGAGTTGGTAATGTAAAAATTAAAAAAAAGTCATGCGTTAGAATGTTTAGTAGTTGTTAGTCAATAAAATTCAAAGCACGTATACATAACAAGTAACTGAATTTCAAATGGGGAAACAACACAAATACGTGAACCTTTCGTGCCCTCGTGAGGGAAGAGAAAAATTCCACGAGAGTACATTAATGTATGAAGTCAACGAACTTAGAAGCAGATTATCGCAGTACTTTTCTATTTCCCTCGCGGCCTACCACAAGACGGGATAGCTGAATTTATTACAGATTCAATGTTCGCTGCTCCACATTACAAATCAATTGTGACCCCATCGAACATAAGAAATTGTAGTAAGGCATTATCACGTAATATAATGATAGATGGTCGGGAGATATATTTACTGGATGCGATGATAAGTGCTCATTGCCAATTTCATGTTGCTCTAGATGTGACATGGGGCGGCGTTTGTGTAATCCATAAAACAATATCATTGTAATGCAAACAGCTTGACGCGATGTCCAAAACGTAGGTGTAGTTATTTTGCACGTAGTTCCTGCGTCAGACGTTCCGGGTAGAATCTGTAACAAAACATAACACTTATAATAAAACTGTGAAAACAGTGCGTAAGTACATATATTTATGTAATTAAGCTTAAACAAATTGATGGTTTTTCAGAAGAAAGACAAATTAAATATAATAAGAGTTTTGATAAAGACATTAACGCACAATATGCAATAATATTCAATAATATTTATGACATTTAAATGATATTCATTACATTTAATGATATTTATGACATGACACTTTCAGTAAACCCTAAGCCGCATTCTATGGATGTTAGCCCGAAATCACTTTGCCATAGACACCCTTTACCCGCAGAGTGGAGAATAATGACGTGGCAATAGCTAAAGCCGATTGTACACACTCCATTGTTGTAGGAATCGACAAAAAGTTGTCGAAAGCTGAGAAATCAACGCAGAATGCACTCATGTCATTGAACTGTGTCGAATCTAGTAATAAATTTCGAGAGGGATGAAGAAAGATTAATGCATACGGAATGACTGTGCGGTTTAACGGGTTGTCTGACTGAGAAGAGCTATACATTCGCGGAGATAAATCATAACCGATCCATTGCAAGCTGGACTTAAATTTTTACTTAAAAATTGACTGTTACAAAGCGGTCGAATCTATGGATTTAGTTAAAATTAATACAATTGACAATGATCATGTAGGTAAACGTGTAACCACGTTTTTCGCTTGCATGCTCGATATTAGCACCCGGTTGTACAACTGTCTTATGCCCTTTTTGCTAAATAAACAATGAATGAGGGTACAGCTGAATGACCGATAGTTTCGAAAGTCTTTGGACACAATAGAACTTTGAATTGATCGATTCAGATATTATTCGAAACGCCCAATTTCGCATACCAACATTAGTATTGCGATATTTATAACCATATTCTCTTACGGAATGTTTCTTTGCTCATAACGTCATGTAGATAAAAGTATTTCACTTATACGAAGCCATATCTCAATCTTCTTCTTTATTTTCAAGGTATACTTGAACAGAATCTCAACATTTCTCTTTTTTAATGCGACTTCTGTCGCGCTATCAACGTCTACACCTAATTTTCAAATAATGGAGTATTAAGGGTTGGACTATTAGTGAAATCGACTAGGATGTCATCATCATCATCACAATCATTAGTGTCAGTTCATACAGGTTCACCACAGTTGTAAGAACTGTTTTAGTTATATATATTTTTAAATACATAAAAACAGCAATCTACGCGTTATATTATTTGGCGTCCTATTTTAGCTTCATAGTAGATATACTAAATAATTACTCTCATAGCCCTATTTTAAAAATCATCGTGACTGTCGGTTCAAATACAAAAAGATCAATACGAAAATATTCAGACCTAGAATCGACTCTAAATTCGTCCTTGTAACATATTTTCTGTGATCTGAATCACACCTAAAACCAATCAGGTAGAGTCCTCGCGATTTTATCATCACATCTTGTCAGAAATGTGTATAATCACTAATGGACACAATATTGAGAATATAATGAGATTTATTGTAATTATTTCGTTCCATGGGCTATCACGTCGGTTTTGAACCTGTTCTATCCATTTCCTTCTATGTCATTGAAGTTCAATCATACAATGGAATACAAATACAATGAAAGGAACATACGAAACAGAAAAGTTCCCAACTATTTATTGTGCGCCCAATTATGTATGGCATAGCAACAGAGACAGCTTGGGTTATCACAATAAGTATAGTAGCGTTATCAATCAGAATTTCGTCATGGCCCGGATTTCGCCCACGCCCAGCAGCGTTATCGTCACGATTACCTCGTTTCTTAATCCCATAGAATCCTACCAATATAATGTGACCCACAGTCCGACCAATCAGCCAGAGTGCTAAGGTTCTGTATGTTTTGTCGTCTCCGCTACTTTACTGACCGGTCGCATTGCAAACGACGGACTATTTACGTTTTTATTTAAAATAGAAACAGTCAAAAGGTCGGTGTTCACGTCTGCTACGAATATTTATACAAAATTTGGCTGAGAGGAAAACATCTCTTTTCTTTCCATGGGTCGTAATCTTATAGGTAATGTCATCTCATCTTCACTAATCACTGGCTGTATATTATCATCTATGTTTATCA
>DWFV01000057.1:0-20361 GCA_018246775.1 Parelbella machaon machaon
TGGAGACCGCGACTAGGCAAACGTAGCGTAGGACGCCCTCCAGCTAGGTGGAGTGGTGATATACGCAAAGTGGTTAGCAGTGCTTGGATGCGAAGAGCTGAAGATCGAGCTCAGTGGCATGCCACTGGTGAGGCCTATGTCCAGCAGTGGACGGGAGTAGACTGATAATGATGATGATGATGATGAAATACCTATAGTATCTTGAGAACAAGAGCTCTTATTTAACAAGCTTAGTTTAAGCTTAATCGACAATAATCGACATCAAACTCAGATTTCAGAGTAGAAACTCTGAAAACGGCGAGTACATACGAAGGAGCGATGGATGCAGAAGAAATAATTTATCTCTCTGAGGAGCTATTTCACATTCGATACTTTCTGTTTGTACTGTAAGGGACTAACGTGATGTAACAATAATAATATATATGAGGAGTGACTTTACTTATGCCTCGTATTTAAATGAAATGTTACGCCCAATGCCGTCTGTGTAATGCACCATGCGTGCAAAATGCGATATCGTAACACGATATGACTCGCTATTTCCCTCATTTCGCTTATTACGATTGCATTCATTATGAAAATTGTTCGGAAGCGAATGATTTTCCAATCGGCGCCATTTAACTACGTGTTTATTGGTTTCCGGATTTTTTAATTTCGTTTTTAAATCATTTGATGTTGGTACAGTTTTGTGTATCCTCGTCATATATTATTGGAGCAGTGCGTGTAATACCTATGTATCAGGTTTCTTGTACAATAGTTGCAGAAAAGACCCAAGCCCGGCAGTGACGCGAAAATGTATGTGAATAGTCTATTGAACATTTTTAAAATTTTTATCATTAGCATGCCTTTTGAATCATCAGCCTATCTAGGTCCACTGCTGGGTATGGCCCGTTCCTGAGGATTTTGCCCTTTGAATACTGCCATTGTTATTGGTCATAATGAGGAATCAGATTATATTAGATGTGAAACTAGGGGGAAGAAATAAATTATAGCACACGTATAGCCTGTATATTCACAATATTTACATTGCACTTCTTTAACTTGCATTATGTTTAAACAAAATTAATTCGATGATTTCTTTCTTTTGTATTATTTATAAAACCTACCACAATTTTTTATCATCACCAATAGGTATCTGGCAGAAAAAGCTATTAGTAATTATCTTAGTGCAAGTAAAAAAAGTAATAGAGGTAAATTATTGGAATAGGCTATTCGTCGTTGCGAAAAATAAAGTGTCAATTACTGTTATCAGTATATGAGTTTAAAAATGGTAATTAATTAACGTAATTTGAAACTAATAATTAATTTATATAAAAATTCGTAAATAAAGACGCATTTTTTAAACGTTTGTCACGTGATACAAAGCCCTCCTGATTGGTCAGGTCTTTGATGACGTCACTTGCTTGTAAACCTTCTTTGTATTTATGTACATAGCCCATTATGTACATAAATATTTGTGTATAGAAGGAAATATAATGTGAAGAGCTATGAACGCTCTATCGAAGCCTATCGGGTTTCGGTGGCAAAATTTGACATTTGACGCGCTGAAATGTCATTGCCTTTCAAAATGGCGTCATATTCATTTCATTTTCGCGGCTTTAGTAGGAACGCTCGTTAAAATTTACGATCTCTTTCAGTTTGCTTAATGATTTTGATTACAATTAAATTTTGTTAAAAAGGTAGGTATCTATATTATGTAAGATATATATGCACTCTACCAATAAGAGAATTTCTCTAAGCACACGTGAAAATTATTTTTTTGCATTTTATATATCGTCACCATCATCGTCAGCCTCTTGAAGTCCACTGTTGGACTTACGCCTCCCCTAATCGGCGCCACTCCATCCTTTCCTGAGCCTTCTGAATCCAGCAGCTTCCCGCTGTCTTCTACAGGTCGTCAGACCACCTGGTAGGAGGGTGACTTACGCTCCTTTTACCGAGACGTGGTCGCCACTCGATGACCATTCTTCCCCATCGTTTGTCTGTCACACGAGCGATGTGGCTTGCCCATTGTCACTTCAACTTACTAATTTTGAGAGCTTTGTCGGTGACCTTGGTTCGTCTGCGGATTTAATCGTTTCGGATTTTGTCACGTAGAGAAATTCCGAGCATAGCTCTCTCCATATCTTGTTGAGCGACTTTGAGCTTGTATTTTATATATAAATTATAATTACTTAAAACAGAGAGTAATGAAGTTGTAATTGAAATTCCAATTGATAGAGTATAGTTTGTTAATAAAGAGACAAATAAAAAAGTCGTAAGAAAAAAAAAATGTTACGATCAAATAAAGAAACCTTTTTTAATTTACCATTTTTAGTAACCATTTGATGTCAATTACTTTTTAAGTCCCTTTGAATTATAATCTTTTAATTACAATTTCATTTATGACATAATAATTGAGTTTCTTTTGTAAGTAAATTAGTGTAATATACGCAAATATAAGTTTAACGCAGCGATGCAAAAATATTTCTTTAAGCCAAACGCCAAACACATCCCTAGTCCAGATTAGGGGTCTCTGTAGCAGCGCAAAGGTTTAATTTTCATATTTAATTATTAATATTATACGTTTTTGACATCAAAGCCAACCGCAATCCGAATCATCCGAGCTTAGTAGACAATGTAGCTAAAGTTTAATCTACAGTTCCCAAAACCGAAGTTTAGTATAAACTTTGCCGTTGAAATGTCTATCGCCATATTTTGGCATAAATTCAGTTTGCTATGTCGTAAGTCCCGTAACTATGCGGAATGCTATAGTTGAACTATTTTACTAAAACAGCGCCATCTAGCGACGAATAGCACGTGAACTAAATTTATCGTCATTCCTATCATTTTGCAACTAATTTTGAAAGATTCCATTCTCCGGGCGACATTTATACGATAGTGAATGAACAGAATTTGGTCTACACCTTGCGAAATTCAAATTCGTTTATAAAATATAGCAATTTGGCAGACTGCAATTTATCCCATCCTTAACCTAAAGATCTTTCTTCTCGGAGACAATTTAGAACAACTAAAATCGTGGAGATTTATTAGTAAGCATTACCGAAGATTGATATTACGGTAACTAAATTGAAATAAAAATATAAGTAATTACATCTACTATATTTTAAGGATATTATTATTTTGTGTAATAAAATAAACTTAAGTATCTTGATAAATATGTCACAAAATAGTTAAATACCTGTAAGCAATATTTTCGCTTACGATCATAACGAAGCTACAATAATGAAAAACAAAAACAAACCAACCCTTATTTTTGACATTTTGCAAAATGCCACAGCAATAATAAGACGCAAAGGTGAAATAAAATGGCGTCGTGTATAATACCGCGCCATTCAGACTATACGCTTCGTTGGTAGGGTCTCTATGGATAGTTTTTTAATTTTCAACCACCCCTACGCATTTTGATTTACCGCTATTCAAAGGTGTAGACAATATTTTGATACCTATTGAATGACTGCTTAATACTGAGTTTTAGCTTTAAGAAATCACCATTTTTGGAGTAAATATCCTTACATTAAAACTCTAACAATCATGATACACAAGCGAAACGTATTAAAACAAAAAATTGCTGTATCATGCCTACGTTTTAGGATTAGTTTCTTTTCACAAAAAAAAATCCAGAAGCATTTCGAACGTGAAATTACAATAAATAGAAATCAGCGCCATCTTGAATGAAATTATGCTAACCAGCGGTCTAGAATCACAAAAAGGTTGAGGAAGAAAAGAGAAAATATATTAAATAAGTATTCCACTCAAAAATTCATTAAGCACAAACAAATAAAAGACTGGGAGGGAAAGTCATTAATATGGCGGTGAGTTTTTTTTGTTTAAACAAATGTGGTAGCCACTTATCCTAATATTGTTTTCTGTTTTTCAAACCCTCCGTTGATGGCATGTTTTAGAAAGCTAAGTAATTTTATTTAAGCAATAAGTTTCCATTGAACCGAGGCATTATGTTAAATACGACTAAATATTGAAGATATAAGTAAACCAAAACTCTTTCGCTTGTAATTGTATGTGATCATGTACTGATAGAAGATTCAAGGATAAATTGTCACGAACCAATCCGACTAAACTGATTTTTTATTAGCACGCAGGTTAAGTTTAGAAACAAAGGAGGAATCATCCAAGTCTTTGAATATATTACAATTTACATACATAGGTACATAATATATTGTTTTTTGATCTCGATTTAATTTAAAAGAAGGTTAAATGTTTCGTTATTTCGCACAATAGTAGTAGTAAAAAAGCAGTATACATATATTATTTTTTGTTTATAATAATTATACTCGAATGCTCTAAATTTAAATTCACAAGACTTAATCCATCATAACTGTAAAAGTATTAAAGTATTTACCTACAACAAGATTTACTAGGCAACGTGTAACGATTTGAAATTATATGAAAATATACAATACATTAATCGAAACGACTCGAAAAAAAAACATGATTCGGCAAAAGAAACGAATTTCCAAGCGAAACGTTTACACAGTCCGATTCTTGACATCAAAAACGGCGGGAAACGAACCGCAGATTAGAAAAACGCAAATTAATCATTACATAACAGATAGTAATCAGTGTACAGATAAATAATAAAAACAGTCGATTATTATGTCATTATTAGTATGTCGATTTCAACCATGAAGTAAGAGGAAAACCGATAGTGATTTCACATAATTATGTAAAGTTATTTTTGTATACGAGGTTATACGATAGATATACAGATTATAATTTGTGAGGTTACGACATTCTGAGTAGTTAAAGTAAGTAAAAGTAAATACTACGCTCCACTGCCTACCCCTTTGGGGCTTACAAGCGTGATGTTACATTAAACGTGTTAACAGTAGTTGTTTAAAGCAATAACGTAGGCAGGGCTAAGTAAACCTTAATTTACAATTTTTGAATATCGAATTAAAGAGAAATATTGTTAACCATTATGTTATAACATTTCGGATAAGGAACCGCTACTGCACTGAATACATGGAGAAGTAATTTGAGAATTTATCCAGGAATTAAAATATATCATTATCATTTGCGGACGTTGAATCACGCCTAAGCAAGTGATTCGCAAATTACTAAAGGTAAGGGTGGCCACCCTTTCTATTTAAGAGAAATCTAGGGGTTGAGTTATCTCCAAGCCAGAATTTTTTTTATTGTGATTTAGTTTAGTACGGTTGGAGAGATTTACTTTTTTGACTTATTTAATAATAGGCATTATCAAGATTAGCGTGCTGCGTCCTACGCGACAGCTGGCTTAAACGCAGACCTTATTTAACATTTACTTTTCATATTCTTAGAACAACCGACTTAAAATCTACAATAAAATTGCGTGAAATGAAGTGCAAAAATTTTCATTGCAGTAAATCAAACGTGTGCCTTGAGATTATTAAAACCTTGTTTCTCGAAATCGTATTATTATTTGATAATGATGATTTTGAGACTACCTTTGACACGACATACGTCGCAATTTGGCAACCAAACAACGTGCCTCTACTTTGCCGGGTGTAATAATTACGTCACCACGTTCCATCTAAGGGGGATGTCTTTAGGATATAACTTTCCCGAGACGAATGGGCTACTAAGGTACCAGGAAGGGATGTGAATGCTTCAAGATTTCACTTTTGAGTTTGCGACAGATATGTACATACGTATTTTTGATATGATACATATTTATGATAATTCTAATAAATTTAATTTGCTATTAGCGGCTTAATTTGATTTATTATATTTAGGAAGAAAACCAATAAAAGCCAAGACTTACTAATTTTGATCAAACTCGTCCGATTGTGGCACATGTGGGAGTTAGAAACTTTAGAAACCGGCGTACGTGTATGTAGAGAGTGATGAAAACAGAAGAAGCACGTAAGGTCTGCAAGATTAGATATTTGGTACTACTTGCCCTCTGCCTACCCTGCAAAGAAACTGGCATGACGATGTAAAAATAGCAATAAAATAATTTTCATGTACTTTTGGGCAGCGCGCATGAGGCTTGTTCTCGTAATGCGGTTTTCTGATTAAATTAAAATTATTGTTACAATAATATGCCGACCCGACATACTCATGCAACATCATTATTTGTAAATGCAAATGTGTCTAGGCCATCTGCATTAGTATTTCTATTAGTGAAACGGTATCAAAATAATCAAGCTAGTAAGTGAGATCGGAGGGGGACAACCGATAGACATGTTATGTTATAAATCTAAGATTTGTAAATCTAACAATAATTTCTTATACAATATGGAAGACCAAAGACAAAGAGAGTCTTGCACAGTTAAGAAATATACCCATAAATACGCCACGTGCCATAGGGAAGATGAAAAATGAGCGACGTGGGATCCCCTGCAATTATTCAGCAATACGCACACAAACATATTACGAGCGTGCGCCGCGCAGGGGGTCGGGCTAGTGATGTGATAGTTATAGTGCAGGTATCGATATAGGTGCTCGCGGACGTTATTTCTATTTGGATTTTAAAGTTTTTTTTATAACTGAAGTTGTATTTGAAATTTTTAACTGTTTGATAGTAAGCAACAACTTTTTTGTAATTATTTCGCTATATGAGGTAATTGACATAAACACTCGTGGATTATATTCTTAATGTAGAAAGTGTTTGACTTATCTGTTTATAATTATGTACTAATAATTATTAATTATGTACCGCCTTTTGTTTTTACCGAATTCTGATATCCTGTACTTTGTATTTTTATATGGTATACAAAAAAGTGCTTGTATTGTATTGTATTGTACTATATATTATGATAATGTGTCGACATTTTAGTACCATATATGTTAATGGAACTACAAAAAGTAATGTACATTAGGCAGATATCAACTTTGGTAAAACCGTTGTTCGATCAATTGTCTGGTGTTCTAAAATATGCAAGGCAATAGTATTCAAGGTGCTTGAGAAAGCATTGATGTGGTAACAAAGGACAAAGAGGCTCTGAAAGTTAGGACTGCGTCTTATTGAAGGACTCTTGGAGCTTTCCTTTTCAAAGAAAAAGAGCACACTGAAACTCTATTAATCTTTAACTTTTTTGTGTATCTATAACCCGGAATTGGACTAAAATCTTACCTGACGGCAAGTGAGATGCGGCGTAGGATGTAGCACAATTGCCTAAAAAGTGCCTAATCACGAATAGATACTAAATGAAAATAAATTGTTTTTATTAAGTTTTTCTTCCTAAGTTTATAAAAAGTTGCAGATAATTGTCTTCATTGCTTATAAATGTAAGGGAGAATAGAAATGAAAATAAAATTGAAGTTTTCAGAAATTTTAAACGTTTTTAAAATTAGCATTGAATTATGCACTACTTCGTAAATTTTCATCCATTAGGTGTCCGAATTTATCAAAGCATTCCTTATAAAATTAGAGGCACATTTCCGTGAAAGGTGTCAGTGAAATATGACTGAAATCAGTTTTAACTGAACTAATAGGCAGCGGCCGTCAGGCCAAACAAATTCCATTAGTACCCTTTCCATCACGGTGATTAATTCTTCAATAATATAAATGTTAAACATGGACCGTCGAGAGTGGTTAAAATTGTCGAATTTGAGTGATAATTTTCATGATTTAGTAAGTGTTCATAGTTTTGTTCAGAAAGACGTCATCATCATTACCCAATCTCAGTCCACAGCTGGCTAAATGTTTTCACAGGCGGGAATTTTAACCCAAAGTCCCTTACTGAGCATACAAGTTGGGGATGGCAGAGCATGAATTGGAGAATAAATTACAGAAAAAAATCTAAAAGTATATCTAAAGTTAATAACAGTTGCTTTACTTCTAATGACTAAGGTTGTCTACGTTTGGAAATATTCCTCTTCGTTTCGTTCTTATTTCGAAAAAAAAGGAATAATCCTGCTATGAAAATACAAGTCAGAAATCCCAGCTCAATTTTATTGTAGCGTCAACTCCCAGCACGTTTCTCGGATCGTGATTCTTAATCCAACATCGATTTGTAGAGCGTTAGAGAAATACTCGTTACAACTTCTGTTATAGACCTCTTCTTGGGTTAGATTAATCTAGGCTTTAAGAAGACTCTTATTACACTTCCACACACTATGGTGATCACATCTTGCTAAGTTCCTTACGAATAGGTAGAGAAAATCAATACTAAATATCATTATGCACACTATAGGTGAATTTTGATCTCATATTCGAGCATGTACATAAATTGTGTCTAATTTCCCTGATTCAATTTTAAGCAAACCTTAACCAATTCGGATTGGTACAGACACGTTATTATTCTCTAAAATTTAATTAGGACTCTTCATGTGTCAATTTATCCAGACAACCTTATATTCTACGGCCCCGTATTCCAACCTAACTAACGTTAACCCACAAATAGAATAAGGCGTAGTTTCGCTGTGATACAATTATATAATTATTCTGCGCGAGAAGTTGCTATTTCAAGTCTGATAAGTGCATAGTAATGCAAAATTATTTACCAGGGAAAATTGTATGAAAACACATAGGTCAATTTGAAAGTACGACATATCAGTAAATTCGTTGTGGAATAACTAAAATAGAAAGAGAAACTTAAGCCAAAATTAAAACCGTTAACCCTTAAATCCAGATCAAGAAAGTCAACGTTATAGAGTTATCAAATTGGTTTAATCAGATAGTGTTCAGATTACCCCGAAGTTCCTTAATACCCACTCACTATCAACTTATCCTGTAATCTGATTAACGAGATTTTAAACAGCGTTGAGAAAGTCCATCATCTTAGTTAATAGCTCGAAAATTGAGGGTAGCCTTATAATTACTTGAAAATGATTAGAAGGACAAGATTGCGTAAGGCGGTAATTTTACAACGGCAATATTACGGCAATTATTTCACTTAAAACTTGATGGTTAAATTTATGTTGATGTGTTTACTTTAGCATAAGGCAATAGAATATCCTATCGCTTTACGCTCACGGCACCTTACGGGCAAAAGTGAGCAAAGAAGACTTCATTTTTATATTGTACAAATGGAGAGAACTGATATCGAGAGTCCAAAATCGTCACAGCCACTTCTTCCACATTTATAATATTCTTCATACATGTACTCCGGTCACCAAGAACCTGATTCCCACATCAGCCAGTTCAGTCAACCTATACCTATTTATATTTTTCAAGTGTTCTTTTGATTTCTAGGCCATTAAGAATCATATCTATTCCATGCCTGGATGTGATAGCACGTGGAAAGTTTGCAGGGTAACCCGCCACGTTCCATTGTTTATATCATAACTTTTCCGGAGGATTTCGCCAAAAATTTGTATTCCCACAGAAAGTGGTTCTGCTAATGGACGCTAATGGAAATGCGCAGTTACTCGCGCTACACCTGCACACTGAACGTTAAATTCTGCTTCGTATATTGTATAATAATTATTTTTTTACCTACTTCAAAGTCTTCTGTCTTGTCTCATAACTATATGACCCTCTATGTCATCTTGGAGACTTATTATATAATCACCTCCGTCTGTTACGTATATTGTCTAGTTGTGATGCCTCGTCATATGAAACATGTCATCCATTTTCTTTAATGTATGTTGATTATTTTCTTACCTACTTCATAGTCGTGTTGTTGAAGTTCTATATAAGTTTGGTACATAATTTATTTCGTGTTTCATATAATAATATTTATTTTATTTACTTGCAAGTTTTTTTCTTATTTTATTATTGCATGTGTAATATGAGGCTCTATATTAATTTGGAGATTAACTATTTCATTACATGATTTGTTAACAATTTTATATAACCTTACAATGTACGACAATAAATTTTAAGCAAAAAAAGTTGACTTTATTAAATTCAGAATACTCGAGTCTTGGTTTCGTTAGGCACTAGTATCCGTCCTCGTTAGTAGATATTGTATATTTCTCTATGTAATTGTTTCATCTGCCATTCTATCAACATGTTTGAGCTACCCGAGCCTGCCCATTTTAATTTTTACACAAATAGTCTCCTTCATATGAAGCATCTTCCTTAAATATCTCTATTAGATTGAAATGTTAATATTTTTTACATAAATGTGGAACGGTTATATAAAACTTTATGTACGGTTCAGTGGGAAAAAATGTTGTTTTTATTTTTATCTTGACGATACCATCCATCCATCCATCCATACTTCAACTATAATTCTATAGTCTAAGTGTAATTACAAAATTGAATTAACGATTAAGGCATTCTTCTTCCTCATTACTTTTTAACCTACTGCCGAGTAGACCTATAGGGCTCCACATAAGAAATCCAGTTATCACGTGTATTACCTATTCCAAACTACTGACGACCCATCATTTTGACCAGATCATCGGTCCATCTAACTTGCTGTTGCCCAATATTTATTGCAATACGTTTCAATGAAACAATTGTTATATGTATTACATTTAATTGTTGTTTAAAATTTCATCGCTAGTGATGTAAATGCATAATCAATCGATGCAAAGGGCGAGTGCGTCGCACATCACTAGCCGCTAGACGGCCCGTATCGATCGCCCGTACCTCGCACTCGGATGAAATGAATATATAAGAGGCTCCGTTCATAGCCACTCCTCTTGTACAGATTACTTCGAGATTACTTTCATAGTTGATAAATTTAACTCTTTTAACCTGCCACTATTATTACATTACCACGCCAGGTTTTTTACGGGGTAGGTAGAGAGGGCCGAGTGCCAAACATCTCTATCCTTACTGTTCTGACGTGCTTCTACACTCGTTACTTTCGTCATACACGCGCGTCGGCTTGGGAGACTTGTGATTCAACCATCAGCCTGTAATGTAATGATAGGCGAATCTTGGTCTCCCTCGGCACTTGCATCTGTCAACACATGCATCGTAAGCTACTAAGACATTTAAATATCACGTATCACATATTACGTATGTATATACGTACGTATATACAAACTTGAATAATTGAAACAAAATTATCTTTGATAGATCAGATACCGTGCAACAAACAGCCACGAGGCATGCCGTCCATACATTAACGTTAAACATTAGCCTCGATGTTGCAGGATTACTAGAAGAAATTTATTACCAGCTCAAGGTTTTCTACGTTGTTTTTTAATATTGACGATTTACATATATTGTGCGTGCTCTCAGCACCGGCAGATCGCGGAATCGTGATGCGAGAAGCTGCCCTCTGCGGTCCCCATCCGGTGGTCTTGCGCGGGCTTATGGACAAAAACCTTCAGAGGGAGACAAATGTCCAACAGGAAACTTAGCCGAGTTGATGATGACGATGATTTCTATTCTCCTAGTTATATTGTTTTGACTCTTTATCGTTGTCATAAATGTTTTTGTATTATCGTAACAAACACTTCGAGATAAGTGTTATCGATAAAGTATAAAATTAAAGTAATCCGTTACAAAAGGACGTTTTAGAGTATGATTAAATTTGTTGTAATAAAGTTAGCTTATCGGGCTCACAGATAATTTAAAGTCAATTAGGTACAGATAAGATATGAATATCGGAAAGTTAAATCACTTGTATGATCTTATATTTTTTTAAGTTTATCTACATATTTATTTAGTGTTTTGAATTTTCTATTTATTTCTGTATTTATAAATATTAAATGTAGCTCTATGTGCTCTACGAATAGACAATTTTTTAATCTAAGTGTAAATGTTCAATCTGTTACCTTGGGAGCGACTTGGCAATTATATATGTAATATTTATGTAAACTTATTTAAATTTAAGGTTTGAGTCTCTAGGTAAGTGGAGTTAGGATACAGGGAAAGTGGCTGGCAGTGGTTGGAAATTTAGAGCTGAGGATCTGCTCAACAGGATGCTATTAGAGTGGTCTATGGTCAGCAGTGGACAGAAACTAGCTGATGATGAAGGATTTGGTTTTTTTGGTAGGAAAAACAAGAGATGTTTTATTTAAAAGAGCGAGTGAATGACAGTATGGTAGTATTACTAACCAACATGGCAGGTATCTCAACTTTAAAGTTGTTAATAATATGAGGCTAAGAGACAATATTTACTAATTTTATTTTTATCGTACATACTAGCCTCCCCGGTTTTAGAGGGGTGGCCTGGGTGGTCGCCCAGGGCGCAGGGCATAGGGCAAGGTCTAAAAAACATTAAAGAAAGCGCTGGGAACTTTAAATGAAATATTGATGGCGATTTTTTGTGTGACGAAATTTTAGGGCTGCAATAATATCTTAAATACAGTCAAAGACGAAATTATGGTTTTCTTTCTTCGACTGATTTGTTATATCATATAGGGCGCCATAGAAGTATCTTTGTCAGGGCCGTCTGGATGGTGAAGGCCGGCCCTGCATAATTTGATACAATTTAGAACACAACAGGCACCACATAAATAACTTGGTATTCGTTCGAACTTTCGCGCCAAAGTTACTACAATCAACACCATTTTGAAATTTGTTTCTTCAAATATTCGATAAAGTATTTGCAGGTAACTTACACAGCTAGTACTAACTGATTTTATATTACCCATTTATTTAACTGTTTTAAAAGCAATATTTGTAAAGAATGTAAGGTTGAATGCTAGTTTTTACATAAATAACAAAATAAATCTATAGTTTCATTAAATTATTACTTTTTTTCTAAACAATACACGCATGTGTATTATGGCAACGATCCAATATTGATTAATGTTGCCAGCTGTGCAACAAGGGTTAAAAACTGGGAGCTATTATATAATCTGTGTAAATACAGTTCAATGGAACATTGGTTCAGTTGGAAGAGGCGGCGCGGGGTCGATATTGATGCGAGCGGGAGATGTGCGTACCTGTTGTTCGGATATTTCCAGTTTCTGAAAATAAGCGCCGGGACACGAGATACACATTTCTTTTGCATATTTTCTGATTGCTTTACCATTGAATGTTATTGTGGACGAGTTGCTTAATTTCTTTTTGGATTTACTTTAAACAATTTAGAATTATCGTATCGTTTACTCTTGTAATAGCTCTCGATCTATAATGTATTACATAGTATATTATCAGCCAGTTCTCTAATTCAAAATTCGAACTGGCCTAAGATTATAATTTTGAAAGTCCTCATTTTTTCTCTAAAATGTATAGGTATTGAATTTTATGCTTCATAGAAATAATCTTCGTCATGCACTCTGCAGAGTCAATACCGTACAGTTGCTATAAATAGATATTATATCAGCGGCCTTAGTACATTCATATCGTACGAAAAAGAGTTTCTTTCAAAGATAAATGTATACTATTTTTTGGGATTTAATTCATTTTATTGCGGGAGTAAGCTGTCGACGGCGGGTCAGACCTTGTAAAGGTTGCGAGACGACCTGGATTCACATACTAAAGATAGCCGTTAATAGCAACAGATCGAAATGTTTAGTGTGACAAAGCGAGTACCTTTGCCCAATAGTGGGATGTCACATATTGCAAAAAATATCAGAGCTTCGATTTGAAAGTGTAGTTATAAAAAATCGTAAGGTTTTGATCCGAGGTAAAATTAAATAAATTATAATAAGCAATGTATAAGGAGCGCGGTAGGCCTGTAAGGATCGAAATATTTGGCCCGAAATATCCTCTGCCTATCCCGTTAGCGACCTAGGGTGATGAAATAATAATAAGAATGTAATAAAAAAATCTCTCAATTTAGCGACTCGCTAAAAACCTCAAGACGTAAAACGAAAATTACCTGTTAGGGGCTTATTAAATTTACACAGCGCCGAGTTGGGGCGCGCGATTCGTCCTCGCGCTGTCGACAGAGCAACACCCGTACCGGCAGTATACAAACGCCCTGTATAGCCAGTGTACGGCGTGTCCGCGCGCTGTATAACCCAATAGCCCGTTATCAAATGCCTATAAACCCATTAATCCATGTAAATCTTCTAACATAATATAATGCCTATATTTCTTTGCAGAGAGATGCGCTACATTGCCACGATTCACCATTCATTTTATACAGATATGTAAATAGTACGTAGTCGAGAGATACTTTTTAATTATATTATCTCGTCTGACTACAATCTCTGCCTCGTTGGTCGACCGGTTGCAAGCGCGACTGCCGATCGGGAGGTCCTGGGTTCAAATCCCGGGTCGGGTGTTATTGGATTTTCTAATTTAGAATTTCTAGTAGTGACCCGCAGTCTGGAAATGTGCCCGGTGTATGGCAATAGGCTCACCACCTATTAAATGGACTTAAGCGTAACTGGTGAAACGTGGGAGTGTACTACACTCCTCTGCCTACCCCTTCGGGGTTTACAGGCGTGATGTTACGTGTTACTACAATCTCAGGTGGGATGTGGCCGGCTCGCCTAGCCCACACCTGTTCACCTCTGCCTTGCATCTGTTTGTTCCGCTGTAGCAGGCACGAGGGGCAGTCTCCGGTAGACGCGCGTAACTTCAAGTACTCAAATGTTTACCAGTGGTAACCATTAAATCATTAGGTAGGTACGTAGGTAGGTATAATTCATATGATTAACACTTTCTAAAATTGAGATCGTATATCAGATTTTATTAAATTAATATTGGATGAAAAAACCTTAGCAAAAGTCTTATTAATAAAATCAGCTGATTAAATGCATTACCCATAAAGAACTAATTACCTATGGCTCATTTAATTGTTCACACCTCAAACGATTAAGGCAGGGGATGAGACAAGACAAATGTCAAGTAATGTTAATTAATGTTGCCATTTTTGTGTATTTTAATAAGGACTAAGATATCTTGTCTTTGTAAATTTATTGACTAAGACGCAAAGAAAAATAACAGGAACTCCAGTCACTTAAATCTTAAGCTAGATTATCTACATTTGGAATTATTTTATTCATATACATTAACTTTGAAAAAAATATATTTAAGTATCTATACCGGCGCGCAGGTCTAACTGTAAGAAATAATTTAACTTACTCAATTATTATTTTTGATGAAACTAGTTTTAGTACGTAGAGATATATCGCTACATAAGGTATTAACTGTCAACAGGAAGGCCGAGCTGGGATTTGAACGGTCTAAATATTCTTGAAATGTAATATAACATACATCTATAATTGAAAATATACTTAGACAAAATTAATTATTACGGCAAACACATTTATCTCTTTTGGCAAAATTAAAAAGCGTTTTATATTTTAATAAAACTCATATATTAGCAAAAATATTTAATAGGACCTTATAACATATGTTATAGAATCTTATAAATCGGCTGTTTTATTATATACATCAGCAATATTTGAATTTAAAGGGAAAGGTTGGCTCAAATGGTAATGAATCTCAAAATTTAATTAAAATTTGTGCAAGCGGTATTACTTTTTTGGTAATTATATTGATATATTGTATTAAAAATATTTGAGTTATGACATTTTCTCTAAAATTTTTTCGTTACATATTTAATTAAGTCAGCTAAAAACTTAGTTTTGTTAGATTAAAATATATTTTTGATAAAAAATTACTGATTTGATTAAAATTCTTCATTTTACGTGAACAAATATTCGTCTTTAAAAATAACAGAAATAAATTAATAAAAAGATTTATGTCAAGAAACGAACTCGTAAACCAACATATATTAAGCCTGCTGGAGAGTTGTTACCATCGGTTTGATATATTTGACGCACTAGAAACTCTTCAGAAACCCTTCAGAAACTAGTAACTTAGTAAGCTCCAACTTTAGTAAGTCCTTTTGGCAGCTCTCTCGAAAAGTGCTGTGATAGTTTCTCCAGTCATTTCCTATTACATTACATACATATATTACATTCTTTTCTTTTTTGCATATGTCTTTACTATTTTTCGTCTTACTATTCTCCAAGGGTGGACTGGTGGAGAATGCCATTAGGCATTAAGTTCGCCCTTTGTTATGCCTGTTTATTGTGTGCAATAAAGAGTAAATAAATAAAATAATTTACATAAGTAAGTATATATTAAAGTGCTTTTATGGAATTAAATATTTCTTTGAGACGGATTTTTATGTAGATATGGTTGATAAAATTGTAATAAAATGATTGAGAATATATGTACGTAAATATATGAAAGTGTAGACACATACATGCACCGTTTGCCTGATCACCAAATTTAAATTTGTTTATTTTTGTCTACAAAAGGATGTTAGGGTTAGGGCTGAACATTAATTTGCTAGTGTTGAGAGATCGATATCGTCACGCCAGATGACTCACTGGCTAAATAAATAGCACCGAATGCTAACGTTTCTATTCGGACAGAGCTGACGTGCTTCAATATTCATTGCTCTTTTCATACAAGCATCAGTCAAAAACATCAGCCGAGTTTATAATATTGAATGGGGATATATACTTATACATACATATGCATATGTAACTACTTTTTTTTATTTCCAAATATACGCATTGTTTACTTATTTGAGAATAAAAATACGTAATTTAAAAGGCATTATGAGGAAAGGACATCTATAATGATAAAATACATGAACCATCTGTGGCGTTTTGAAAATGTTTTACTATTGAAATAAAGCTGAAAACGGCAGTGTGGCGAAGCACGCCCATTAATACGTGGCCTCGCACTGCCGTGGTTATGAGTTTATTTTTAGGGTTTTGAGTATCCCAAAGGGGAGGATGGAGGACAATAGGGTCAAATATGTAGAAAGAATTGTGAGATTAGATGGGAGCTGTTAACTCAGCCCAATTTAGGATACGCTCGGAGATACAACAATCTCAAAACAAAATCTTAAAATGGGATATTGTATATAAATCTAAATAAGAAGTAAAAAATTTATTCTGAATAATGTGTATAATGTGAAGTCTGCCTGGGCTCGTGTGGCAGACTATCTACTTAACGCATTTCATTATGTGAGGAACCCGATATCTAACAGTGGAACCAAAAACGGGTTGAAGAAAAATGCAATAACAATTTCTTCCATCAGGTAGATCAGACGAAAGAATAAGAGTTGATACACAAAAAACTCAGGAAATGAGTAAGAACTAGTGTTGAAAATGACTGAACATTTAAATCGATTGCACTGATTTTGAGATTTGTTTCACGATATTAGTAAAATAAAGTCGAAGCCTACAATTTGTATTTTTAATACACACCGCCACTGGAGACTTAAAATAACAGTACAACGTTTACAGTTTTGCTCATTTAATATCTTGCGAAATCTAATCTTACTTTTAAAACCTGCACTGTCTTTTAACCGATTCCTAAACCGATAACATACTCTCAAACAAAAGAATATCGATATGTTATCATTGCTAATGACTAATGTATTAAAAGTTGTATTGCAACTGTTGAATTCTGACTGATAAGACACGTGATAGAGAAGAGGATTCGTAACGCAGAGTTCAGGCAAATGATAATTTGGAATGTGAAATGTAACGTAAGCCATTTAAACATCCTTAAGGTAATTGATATTACCATTCGTAATAACGAACTCAACGTAAGACATTTAAATATCGATACAATCCTAAAGAATATAACAATCCCGATTGATACCATCATTCCCGAGTGAAAGTTTACAAGTATATAAAGGTACACAATTGAAGTTTCCCGATCAAATTTCTTAAATTCATTGTATTAGGTTAACCCGTTTCTCTTTCCCCCTTATTTTGATAAAAGAACTCGCCGCGAACGAACTAAAGTACCCTGTAGATGATTTTAATTATTGCAGGTTTTAATTACCGTTCTATTAAACCCCCTAACAACGGGTTTAAAATGTTATAATGCCGCTTAATTGCTGGATATATAGCTGGATCTTCTGGTAGATTAGCAAATACTTCACCTGGAACATTTGCTGAAATGACTTACCTTAAGCTGCAAATAATTGTCAGCTATGCTTGGCGCGAAAAAAATTTACGATTTCAAATAAACTAGTATAATTAAAAATTGATCAGAAAATGTTTAACGTAAACGAATCCTTTTAAATCAAATTGGACAATAACCGGCCCACGGACATTGAAGCTCGATTCATAATTTTGCACGAAGACGTGAAAAAGACCGTGAACGTTGGTGTTTCAAAAGCCTCACCGAGAGGCCCGAATATCAAAGATGTCTGCCCGGAAATTTAAGATAAGACTTGAATTGTTCGCTTGTGCCCCGTTGGCTTTTGTCTGGATCACAGCATCCCCAGAGTAACGAAATTGCAGACGCCTATTAAAATGACGAGAGAAATAAGCATTCGCCTCTTATTCAATTGTGCCGGTGTTAATTATTTTCACCTCGAACCATCTACCTCGAAGGTGGACGTGGCCGCCTGCACGCGATTATGAGCCTTAAGACGCAAGTACTCGAGTTGTCATTACGTCGAAGCACCGAGAGATCTGTGGTTATTTTTACCCTCCCCACGTCTGCACGAAAATCGATAAGTACCCTCAAACACGTGCTAAAAATATTTAATGACGCGTAGCTCTCTGACGAAACGAACGTGGAATTTGCCTAACACTGTTAAATTTTTTTTTATTCAACCACTTACCTTGATCAGCCAACTGCAACCACCACACAAAAAGGAGGCAATATTAATGTAAAAAAAAATTAAACAAAACAAAAAAAAGTGAGATAATTTATTAGGAGTAAAATAAATAGGAGGGAGTCGTAGGGTATGGGAATTAAATTGTCGAAAATATTGGTTTCGAAAACATGAAGTACATGCTTTCACGGCAAAAGGTACTGGCTCTCTGGTCCGTAGACGCCGTGGGCGCGTTTATATACCCGCGCGGGCGACGGGAGGGGGAAGCGCGGCCATTTTGAACGTTGCCATAGAAACGCGGAGATGGCCTATTAGAGGAGGGTGGCGGAGATTAGTAGTACCGTCAGCAGATCGGCGATGTTGGTTATCGAATAATAATTTATGTTTTTATTTTATTAAAAATCAGTTATAGAATATATTTAAAATAATAACAATTGGGATAATATTTTTTACATGTTTCCAGTACACACTGCATCAGTCATCTTTTTTGTATGGAAACTATTACTTTATGGTTGCCATTTACCGAAATGTACAACTCAGTTGTAATCAATGTTAGTAGTATTATTTATTTATTTATTCCAATTACAATTTAGACTATATCTATCATAACAGATGTCCCAATTCGATAGCATGGTTAAAGTCAACGGTACAAATGTCAATTTAGTAAAATGAAATAATTAAATGATGTCAAATAAAAGTATGTCAAACAATTAAAAAGATACAATAATAAAAACATCATAATAATTAAAAGTTTAAATAATAAAAATGTCATAATAATAAAGTCATCAGCCTAACTCAGTCCACTGCTGGCAGGGAGATAGGCTGATGACATTTCCATTACATACATACCTATACATACATAGCCCGTACATTTCCAGGTAGAGGAACGTGTTAAATTTATTACGTAAGCGTAAGGCATTATACACTGCCGAAGCGAGTTGATGGAAAAACAGAATAGAATAGACAGTATCAAATCAGATAATGACGGACTTAAAGACTGTCGTTACCTATCCGTCGATCTACACAACATATCTAAATAACATAATGAAGAAGCGGAGGAGTACAATACGCACCCAACAGCTACGTCATACGTCCTGTCATGGAAAAGGGGGTAAGCTTATTGCCTTATACCAGGTAGAAATCTCTCTGGACTTCCAAGTTAGAGAAACCCTGTAATACCCGGTGTCGAACTCAGAATTTCTAGCTCAGCAGTGGCGTTGACATCACTCGACCAATGAGGAAGTCATAAGCATAATAAACACTGATAAATATCACGTTTAAACCTGTAATTGAATTACAGATGAAAATCCAGAAAGATCGATCAGCCATTAACCGAAAAAGTTAATGTCAATTGGTTATTAGCATGTATAAAAGAGCATCGGTCGCCTCCCACCAGTCTGAAGGTCTTAAGACCTTAAGAAGATAGTGGGATGCAGATGAATTTAAACGGCTCAGGTCAGAGCCAAATGGCGAAGATTAAAAAAAGTCTATTCCCAGCAGTAGGCTTTTTGAGACTGATAGATGGATGGAAATATTTGGAAGTAGAACTTTCTGGCAGCAAAACATTATGCAGAGCGCAATAATTTAAGTGTCATTCAGTTTTACTAAGCTAACGGTCAAAGTATCAGTGAGAAAAAGACAAAAAATCGTACTATGCAAGTGCTTGGTGTGAGATAAATAAACTCCAATAAAATCTTAGTCTAGTATATATTTAATTAGCAGTATAACGTAACATCACGTCTGTGATCCCCGAAGGGGTAGGCAAAGGAGTGTAGTACACTCCCACGTTTCACCAGTTACGTTTAAGTCCCACGGAATAGGTGGTGAGCCTATTGCTGTACACCGGGCACAATTCCAGACTCCGAGTCACTGCTACAAATTATAAATTAGAAAAATACAATAGCACCCGACCCGGGATTTAAGCCCAGGACCTCCCGATCGGCAGTCGCGCTTGCAACCACTTGACCAACGAGGCATTCAAGTAGTAGTATAGTTTAGTTCAATT
>DWFV01000058.1:0-20339 GCA_018246775.1 Parelbella machaon machaon
CTTCCTAAATATAAACACGATAGCCAAACCGTCTATAATTCCAACTTCATGCCGAAGACAATGAAAAGCTGAAACGTTAACACAGCACTACTAGCATTACAATTAGTTATGAGTAAATGGCCTTTATTATTCAATGTTTCCCAATGTTTGCCAATATGGAACATGTGACTCCAGACGGAAATGCATATAAAATTTTGACCTCGACGATCACACCCTTGACAGTCCCCGTTGACTTAACATGACCATATGCGACATGGCACAGCAGCTAATGTATGAAAACTAATGTAAGTTTATTATTAAAAGTTTAATGAGTATTTATGTGATATGGGCTTTTCTCACGTATATTTTTTTAGGATAGATCGAGTAGTTTCGACGTATAGGACCTAATGAGCTCCCGCCGGAAGAAGCGAGGTCGCGGCGGTCGTTCATAAATCGTAATTTTAATAAAAACCACATAACATGTTAAACAATCCTAAGTGTATACGATTATGTATCTATGGTAAGTTTATCTTAAGAGACAGAACGAGTAATTGCGTGGTCCCCGGAAACCCAAAAAAAATGTTTAATCTTCTTGATAAGCCCTCGCTTATATGTAAATGGAAAGATAACCCAAAGGATTTTAAATCTCAAGGTCCTATTTGATGTTAAACATAGAAGTAGGTACTATGGTTTGTTATTGTCATGCTTAAGAAGGCTATTACAAATGGGTTTAGTATTACCATATAATATTTATATATATTTCATATATGGAACTCTGATTATGCTGATTCGGTTCGCACTTGACTAAGCTTTTAATATAATATATAGCTACACGTGTCCACTAAAAAGCGCAATTTGTGACACGTTTTCGCGAATCGTGTTCCTAATTAATTGTGTGGCAAGCAATCCCTAATGGCGGGGTGTGGTGACCACACCTGTGGCCAACACGCCATCACCGCGCCCTTGTTTGTAACAGTTATTGCGTATAAATGAAAACAAAGTGATTAGTTTCAGAGTGAGTGAAAGAGATAGGTAGAGTGATTACTTTTCGTGCTAATTTTCGTGTCAAAAAGTTGAGTATTTAAATGAATCATTTCCCGCCTTTTTTATTTTCGTATCGTCAATTGCAGTATTTCCAAGATGGCGTCTTCAAGATAATGTGGAACAATATTTTTTTATATATATATCGAGGGGTTTCATTAACGCGGCGAATATTTGACATATTAATTAGATATATTTTTCTACTATTTACATAAATTGCATATTGCAACGATTGTATGATAATATTCTATTTTTTTATTTGTATGCATGTCTATAATAATAAAATAGCACTAATTTAACACGGGATTTTTTTTTCTTAAGCCTTATCTACCCAATTTCTGTGAAATTGTAAATAGTAGAAAAATGATATGTCATAAAGAAGTTTCACTTCTTACCTGTGTACTCTGGTACACACACTTTTTTATCATTAACTTCATGGTCCTTTACCTCATACCCATTAAAAACAACACCACCTTCCCATATCGACAAACGCAATGAACGGAAGGCAGATCAGCCAGCTGTAGACTAGTTTTTGTGTACTAAAGTCTAGTTTTTGCTTAGAAACTATCCAGTCTTATCGAGTGTCCGGGCATCTATAAATAACTCGAATCGTGTATTGCCATTTGCTCAGGCTCTATGGTTCCATGTCCTGTTGATTAAAAAAAAATTAAAAACGTACTTCTTGTCTATGATACATTGACGTTTTGTTTCAAAGGAACATAAGTACCTAAGCGTATTACATTTCTAATTCAAAAACTATAGTCCAGTTACATTATACATACTTAATTGAAATAGGCATTAAACTAACGATAATCTGCTATTTTTTATACTTTTGATATAGTAACTTCACGCCTGTAATCCCCGAAGAGGTAGGCAGAGAAATATAGTACACTCCCACGTTTCACCAGTTACGTTTGTCCCATGGAATAGGTGGTGAGCCCATTGCCATACACCGGGCGCAGAACCAGACTACGAGTCACTACTAGAAGTTCTAAATTAGAAATATCCAGTAGTACCCGACCCGGAATCTGAAACCAGGACCTCCCGATCGACTGTCCCGCTTGCCACCACTCAGCCAACGAGGCAGTAACATAAATACTTTTGATATAATTTAATTAAACTTTTACATAGATTACAAAAATCTACTCAAGACAATTTTATTATAGTCTCGTTTATATTAATACACATAGCGATATGCAGCTATCCTAAATAACATGAATAAAATAAATAAAAGGTAAAAAGGTAAATTCTACAGAAGGTAAATTGAACAAAAGAATTTCTCACTGCGATACTATTTCAACTTATAATTTATATAATTAACAGTCCATCCACGAAATATTTTCTATTCATATGAAAACCTTACCTCGTTTGTCGACAAAGTTATGTATATGACATAAGATTAAATCCTTTAATATTTCAACAAAATATTTCATTAACAAAAAATTCATAAACTTATTAGTCATTGACGAAAAATATATTATTAAAGCAACTCGCACATCTTTTTAAATTATCATTGAAACATCAATGATAATACATAACAAAGGGTGACCTTTACTTATTTATTTAAAATGGTTTGAAAACAAACTTGACAAAAATGGTATGTTGAAATATCTATGGTCTGTAATTTGTGCTAAAATTAACTCTGCAACTAATTGAAGTTTGTCTACCGATCGAACAGTGTTTACATACAAAAAACAACAATAATTATATGCCAGTGAACTTCCACTGAAAAGGGCGATTAAAAATAAAAAGTCAAATGTAATTCATATTACAGGCGGGTCATGGCCCAGAGTTGTCTCGTATTTTTCTATCATATTTGAGAAATGCTTGGATTCACTCCACTGCAATGAATACGTATAATTGAATTAGGCTTATTGTTAGTTGTTAATATAATCTAAAAAAAAGTTTATACAACCATGATATCTTAACGTTTACGATAAAATATCCAATCCAACTGTTTCAAAGTTTATTTTCAAATAATGTATTCACTTCAAACCGACAAACAGGTCTGTTAATAGACAATCTTAAATACAAAGTAAAATAAGCAATGAGATCCTGCCAGAACGTTGAAAAGAAGTATAAAACTCATAATTATGTAATTTAATACGTTGCATGCATATCAAAATGAACATAAAATGCCTAGAAATTACCACCTTGCGCTTTATAGTCTATGATTACTTTTTATTTGTAGGTCTTGTGTCTAGAATAAGTAACTGTAACCTGCGAATCTTGAGTCAGGTAACATGTACAGGTAAAAAAACTGGAACTCGTTTGATATCCGCCTCAGATTCCGCTAGTGCTTACTAGATGGCGCAGTTTCCAAATAATTTAAATAGTCGTTTTTCAAATAATGAACATTAGAATAGAGTAACATTAAGACAAAAAGAATACAGAATTAGACGGTTCATATGTGTATATTAAAAATATATATTTAAATTTACACAAATAATTTCTGAACCTATCCGAACTAGTACTGACAATGTATCATCTACTTCAGTCTTGTAGAAGTCGATACGGAACATTTTCTTGATTAAAATATTTTCTTGTTACAGGTCCCCGCTGTCCACAGAGCAATGAAGACACGCTAGAGACCACAAAAAATTAGATATAAACATCGAAATAAAATTTTAAACGACGATATCGACCAACAATATATAGATACGATAAAATCCTTAAAGTTCATTGAAATTTGTCTGTTAATAATATTATTAATATTATCGACTGTTTACCACAACAGTCAGGAATCGTAAGGTGTATTTTCTAAAATAATGTGTATTTTGATCTCTTTAATGAATAATTATAAATCATTATTTATAATTTAATGCCATATTACGGTTATTTCTTCGGTGTTCTACATAGATGTAAGATTACATATTTAGATAAGTTTCTCTATATTGGCAGATAATGTACAAATTAAATAAAAAATAAAATTACTTTCACAAAATACAAACCAAAAACTTGAGGTGCCTTACTAAGTAATTAAAACGTTTCGCTTATTTCACAGTAAATTTTAATATTTTAAAGGGAAAATATGTAATCATTTTAATTAAATAACATAGTTTAACTATAAGAGAAACAGTCACAACGTTCATGTTAGAATTTAGTTGGATAATCGAACAAATCTGTTTATTAATATGCATTTATGACATTTATAATACACGATAGTATTGTTTATACATACTTCATTTATGTAGTACGGTTGCCTAAGATCGGTATTTTCACTTGCAAATTTGTTTTTTTTTTTGCTACCATAAATATATTATCTGTTATAAAAAAATCCTTGAAATGGATTCAAAAACTACATATAAAGCGTTGTAGTTTTTTTAATCCAAATTAATCATTATTTTCTTACTATATGTATAATATAAATATACTCGTTTCACATTCAACGCATATTGTTATTATTATAGCATCACGACTGGTCCAGTAAAGGGTAGATAGAGAGCACCAGGTGCCAAGTATTACTATCCGTACATACAGACCTTTTAAAATTGATCAAAGGCAATCGTACAGATTAGATGTATTTCTTTTATAATGTGATACATTTCTTGGAAGTTCAAAGCTCGTAAAATTGATGCTTTTTATATTAAATGCCTTTGAATTTTCAACAAATATATCGTTGTGATGTTTAATCTGTGTTTATAAGTTAATTAACTTTCAAGCCTAAAATAAATACTCAATGGGACGAACGGAAACATTTTGAAAAGTTAAACCATAAACACGATTCTATGAATTTTATATTCCAAATATTGTCTGTTTAGATTAAAGCTAGTTATTCTATTTGCTATTGTTAGAGTATTTTCACTATCTGTCATTAAGATAAGTTTGAAATTTGTCAAGTCTTGATCGGCGAAACATTTATGAAATAAATAAACGAAATTGATTTGAGTCGTTGTCATTAATTTGTTTACCTCCTGGACTGTTTCTATGTTGTCAATTAATCTACAAGCTTAAACGAAAGCATTCTAAATAAGGTTCAATTATTTAACATACTCATTCTCTCAATACTTTAAACGGAATTGGGTTTAAATTTGTTGCACAGCCTCAACTTTATGATGCCTCAAATTCATGTCGCACACACTTTCATTAAAACCAAAAATTCACGAAAAAGTTTCTTTAAGAAAAAACGACTAATACATATTATTTACGAATATAAAATCGTAATAAGACTTGATGTTACTTCAATTAATTAACCTTAATATAGAATAACAGTAAATAAAGCTTGTAATTAAATTGAATCAGAACCATAAGTATGCTTTTATAATGTAAAATATACTTTACTGATACAAACAGCGCCATCTCTTGGCTACAGTAAATGCTATAAATATCAACAGGAAAATGATATAATGTTTAACAACTGGATAATAATTATTGTTCCCCTGGTCAACAAAAGATGTCGCTGGTAACTCAAAGCTATTACGACCACTAGATGGCGTATTATTCAATTGAACCTTCAATCATATTTCAATAAGAGTTGGATACCAACATTAAAATTTTTCATTGTCTTTTACACTGAATACGATTTAATGCGTATATTATGCTATAATGTCGTGAACGATAGTAACGATTCATTACTATGATGTGACTAATTACGTTGATTAAATAACCAATTTCTTATAACATATAAAGAGGACTTTACAACATAAAGTATGTACGTTAAAAAGGTATACGTATTATCACGGAAATTAATTATATTTATTCGCAGTAAAATTAAACATTCGAAGCATACAAAAATCAATATAAAATATGTACAAACATAATCATCGAATAAATATGTAGGTATACGTCCAATGTTCATATACCATTATATATTTGGCAGTATTAACGCCAATTTTCCTTAAATACACAACACAAAGTTTCCTTATGTAGTTATAATTCTCTGGTATAGAAAAAAATAAAACGTATCTTTTGTGATTTTCTTAAAGATATATGAGCATTTTATAGCTAACGACTTCTTTTTCTCAAACATTCAACCACAAGGCTGCGGTTGGGAAGAGGTCACGAACAGCTCACTACTATTGATCAGGCGGATCTACTTATTAATATATTTATTACAAGATTACATGCAGACCACATTAGGTTAGGTGAGATCACGATCTGCGAAAGGTTGCAGCAGAAACTGGATGCTGTTAGCCGAGGACAGGACGCGATGGATCTCATTAAGGGAGGCTTATTTCCATCTATGTAGGTACTGACACAGGCTTATGATAACCGACACCGTCAGACTGACGGGGTAAAATCGCCGGGGAGCGGTTGACTCCCCGAGACTGCCCGGATAAAGAGGATCTTCAAGGTCCGTAGACTCGTACCCATGCGGCGTAGTACCCCCGCGGCGTGCGAACGACCTCTACTGCTGCTACTGCGTATGATGAAAGTAATGGTAATAATTATTTACACACGCTTATCCTAAAACATTACAAGCATTTATAAATTTGCTCATACTATCACCAAACAATCGGTATCTGATCTCTAAATGAGCTTAACAATGAACTTATTAACAGGTTATAGATAAGTTCCTATGAACAGCGCAGTCAGCGGATACAAGAGTTATGGCATCAACATTTCATTTTGCCTACCGCGTGAATAAAACACAACCGTTGCTTGAGACGTAAGCAGCTGTATGACGCGAACACAGATTACACATGACCGTAAGTGTTGCTGTGTCTCACAGCTGGCCGTCGCACCACTGGAAGCCTCTTTACGTCAACTGCTAGGCAATAGACTCTATCATAACTCCGTTAGTTCTGAAACATGCCACACGATGCTGGTCCAGCGAGATTGGTCAAAAAGGATGGGAGAGATAGATAAAACGATACATATGAGATTATGTACATAATTCGATCATGAACCGATTTCACTAGTCCGTCTATGCCTTAAGGCTTAATATTTAATATATATTTAATTTATTCAAAAACGCCAGATTCCTTCCGGGGTAGGCAGAGAGCGCGGAGAGCGAAATATTGCAAACCTTACATACCTGACGTGATTTATTCATCGCTCTTTTCATAAATAATAATAATAATTACGTAGACTCCTGATTAAAATAGTATAATCAATTTGCAACACAAGTAATAAAAAAGTTATGACGATATATTTTGCAATAAATTTATATATATGGAAAAACATTAATATTTCTAACTGTGTTTAGTGGTGTAGCCTTGACTTGTAACTTTCAACACGCTATGAAAAATTAATAAGACACTGGTCATTACACGCTCGCTTCGCGCAATGTATAAAAAAATAGACAAGTGGATTGCAAGATTGGTTAACACGAGTTTAAATATTATGAATATATCGTCACGCTAGCTGTCGAGTAATGAGTTATGAGCTATACGGGCAAAATGTTTCTATCCTCATAAATTAGACATTTTGTACTACATTTTCCCTCTATATACATTTATATTTAAGGTAAAAAATCATTAACCTTTAATTATATCCCTTACCTTAAAAAAGGTATTTATGAACCACCTATTAGCTGTCACGCTTCGAGCCTGAGAATTTTAATAAATGAATAAAAATCTGCACTAACATAAGACAATAAACGCAAAAATATTTGGAGATCTGTTAGTTCAGATAATTAGAAAACGGATTGACATGATATTTTCTATTGATACAGTCTACGGCCTGGAAAGTGACATAGGTTTTTATTCATTCCGGAAAATTTACATTTCTTGTGGGGATTGGAGCATAATAGCATTAAGCAGATTGAAATTTGGTTTTGATACAGCTTTTACACAGAATATTACTTTGTAAGAACTTATTCTTGTACGGTATTCTTTTTATATTTCTACATAATGTAGATGTGGTTAATAATTATTAAAAACTAAAATAATTGTTTACTACTGCGTTAAAAAATAGTGAAATATCTATTTGTTTAAGAATCCTCGTAAAAATACTAATAGTAATAATTGATTGACATGAATTCATTTATCTTAGGTATATATGAAAGGTTCTTTATTAGTATAAATCATTTATTATACTTGCTTATCAAATTAAATACAATCATATATTATAAAACTATAAACTTTGATGCAAAGTAACAATAACAAGAAATAACGTTTACAAGAAAGAAATACACGAATTGTATACAGATTATTTAAAAATTTATGTAACCTTTGGCTATTTCCCTTACATCCATAACGTTTTAATACTTTTCTTCAAAAGAAATATTTATATTAACCTAACATTTAATATTACATATCATTAATTTTATAATAACTAGATACTATTTAGCGTTTACGTGTGAAGTTACCTACGGTAATAAATCATTTAATCCATTCAAATGGCCCTCATCCCTTTGCCTCTGCTCCTGTAACCTTTGTTCTTCGTACCCGTCAATACCCAATCCCAACCTTTCTATTAACTTCTCCGCCTTCTCTCCGTGGAGCTCAAAAAACTGTTTTCTCCTTCTTTTTGACACATCAGGATCAAAAATCCACGTCTGCTCCTTATGAATAACAGGGAATCCAATCAAATTGGTCCGGACGAACGTCCCGATCGGCCCGGTTTCTTGCGAATCTGTGGCAGGTAGCAACACACTCAAACATAATGAAAGCTGGAAAAAAAAAGAGTTGTCAACATTTTGGCGGGAAGCACTACGTGCACTATTTGACACATTTATAGTTGTTTTTGTTTTAATCACAATTTTGTCTATAGCTACTCACAGCGACTATTATTTTCATTTCGCGACTGTAATACGAAAAACGAGACTAATACCCGTGAGGCGTTCCACGACACTGCTGGGGGCGAGCTGAGTTTATTGCAACTTTTACATTTAAAACAGTTCAGGTTGCTTAACGATCGAGTCAGTTGAATGCGTTGATAATGTTGCGACACGCCGTGGGGCAAATGACTTCCAATTATAGTCGCAGTCACATACATAAGGTAGGATTATGCAATTCCGCCGTAAACGTCCTTGTGTTCTATTAATAATAATAGCATTTTTCTTAGTTAATTTAAATTTTAAATTTGTGTTTAAAGGGGCGTTTGTTAATATGACAGCTGTATGCGCAGCCAGCAGAAGAAACCGTTTTGTTATGCATATTTTTCACGATATTTATGTATATGGAATAAACTAGAAACTTTTTTGCAATACACTAAACTATTGTATGCTAAATACTAAACGGTAAATGGGTGTCGTATATTATACTTAGGCATTTTTAATAAAGACTTTCTATTTCCGAAACCTTTTGTTGTCATAATCATACCTAAAAATTTCAATATATGTATACGTATACGCCCGCAGCTCTATCGAACTTTTTACAAATATTTAACATGTTCAAAACGTGAAACTAACTTTTAGAAAAACATTGCTAATTCGTTAACAAATTAATACCAGGTAAACCTGTGTATAAAATACGTTCATTTATAAGCTACACAACTAATTCAAGGTAATCATGGGTTAGCACTTTACTCTTTTAATATATGCTACAAATGCTAGAAGTGGAAAACTACGAACTACTATCTGTTATTTTCCGTACATTTACCCTTTTGTATAAAAGATAGTAAACTTCATGAACTGAATAGAACATTTTCCAAGATTTCATTCGTTCCTGTATATATTACATCCATCAAATATATTAAGAATGAAGGTCTACCCATGTCTAGCTTATTTATTTGGCCGTAACTTATTTCTATAAACAATTTCTAAGCAATACTTTACAGGTTCAGCAGTAGTTCTATTTACAGCAGTAGATTAATTGTCAAGAAATTCGGACACAAATGAGTGAACATATTAAATCCGTAACAGCGTAGTTATTTAAGCTTACTTAGAACCAATCTTCAACATTCAACATTAATTCAACATCTTATATAAATTCCATCATAATTAATATATGCATATAATAAAAAAAAAAAAATATATTTTAGGTTGGCACTACTCATAAACGCTTTTGTATTAAACAAAAACCTTACTGTATTCCCGCCTGTATTTTACTGCATTGTGATTGGTTGTTTAAGCGGAAGTTGTCCGTATAGGGACGCGCGCACCTCGAACTTGCGATTTGAAAAATCAATAATTCTGACAAGCACATAACCTAACTTGCCGTGCTAGATTTGTTATTTAATATTTTAAGCCTTTTGTTTATTTACAAAATGATGCAAGAGTACGACGATGATTTTTTCTTCGAAGAAGACAAAATGTATGTAGAATCATTAGTGTTGTGAACATGGCATTATCATAACTTATTTATCAGTTCCTTCCTCTATGTTGCAGAGTGTTATCTTTTGTTTGAGTGGACAGTTGGCTTTGTTTTCGCGTGGAAAATATTGTATTTTTGTATTGTTGTACGTATACGTGGCGAGGTGAGATGTTCCCCTTCTTTGATCCAAGACTCGGTCAGCCCCTGATTGGCGTCAACATCAATATGTATGAGGACAAAATGTAACTATAGAAATAAACATGTATTTATTATAGACTAATTTGTGAAATGGCTTTTTGTGTCTATGTATTTTATTTAAAAATTCTTTATTTATTATTATTCTTATATCACCACGCCAGGTCCGTACAGAGTAAGAAAAGAACCCTGAATACCTCATTTCTATCTACATGGACCTGACGTGTTTCTTCTACGTTCATTACACACACGTTTTCGGAGTCTTCTGATTCCCCGATCAGTATTTGATTTATTTGGCCCAGATAGGTGTCTTAGTCTCTCCCGGCATCGGTGTTCATAGACACTCGTATCTATTGCATATCTACAAAAAATCATTTTATAATTCATTTATGGGTAACGTACTGTATACCTAGTGTGTACACAAATTGGTGATAGGTATTTAGAAAAATATAGCTTGAAAAATAGAAATAAGGTTTATTTATTGCGTATACTGTATTAATTGGAATAAGAAGGTAATAAAATAAATGTAATTAATATTGATACTAACATGCTATTACTATTAATACCAAAAACTGTATTTAAAATAGTGTCTGACCGAAACAGGTTTTTCAGCCGAAACCGAAACCGAAACCGAAGTTTCGGCCTCGCTCTCAATTGCGGCCGAAACCGAAACCGAAACTTACTTAAACATTTAAAATTTCTATTTCATACTGAAATCTAGTGTATTTTAAATTTTGCATGACTCAATGCGAAGCATAGAGTGTGCTTTACAACCACATTTTTTTTTCACATTTACTTGCATATTCTATTTATACCGATAGTTAAATAGAATTAATTGAAAAAAAGACAATCATTAAAGTACGTAACAAACATATTTGAATTTTTTAATGCCATGAACAGTGGTTGGAATTGCGGACCATTTCTGAGCGTTATTATAAACATGGATGTGTCATTTGTCCCGGATTTATAAAATTCGGGACATCCATTTTGTATTTATTTTATAGTTTATTGCAAATTAAAAACAGATTCATGCTTTTTTGCCGAATGCCTTTGCCGCGAAGTTCGCCGAACGATGCACGATAATGCAGGAACACTTGAGTTTAGGCGCAGCCGAAAGGTTCGGTCATTTTTGGCCGAAACCGAAACTAAGACCGAAACTAGATTTTTTGGCCGAAACTAGTCGAAACCGAAACCGAACCTTCGGTCGGTCACTAATTTAAAACAACCATCAAATAATATATACAACATCATTATCGAATAGAATATGGTGTTTGAATTTATTTTTACCCGTAAATATTTCCATTACACCATGTTAAACAAGAAACATTAAAATATTTAATAAATAATAAATTAAAGCTATTATTTAATTAATGATCCACAATTTTCAAATAGAAAAACATCCGCCGCGCCAAATGTCGAAAAGAATAAAAACCAACTGCTTGTTCTTGAAGACAAGTAAGTAAAGCTTAAAATGACGATTTTATTTTACATTAAACTGAAAATAAATTCTCTTACATTTTATATTCAGTGCCACAACTTCATCAGTCCAAGATGAGGATTCAGCCATCACCAACATAGAAATCGACGATCCGTTTGAAGCGTAAGTCGTTTTTACATTGTTTGCTTTCAGTTGCTATAAAAATGTTAAAACAAGTTTGGGGGTTACAAACAACTGTGTTTTGAGAGTGATTGAAAAATATTAAAATTCATTAAACGTAAGTAAGCCTTGGGACTGTTTATCGAAATTACGTCATTGAACAGCTTAACAATTACAATTTACACTTGCGTGGAATCTTCCTCTTCCATCTTGTGGATCTTCAATATTTCTGAGATTCGTATAAAACGAATGAAAACAAAATGCGTGCTATTGGAGAGGCCTGTGTCCAGCAGAGAACGATGACGGGCTGATGATGATGGGTGTTGACAATCATGTATAACTAGAGTGAAACTTTGCTAAGCTATTACGCATCAATACGTCCCAACATAACCACGTTTTATTTTTGTATTCCATTTCAGTAAAATTATTGTAGAAGAAATCACAGAAAATACAGACTGCGTGTTCAATGACATGAGACGCGACCGTTACATGATCCGCCATCAGAACTTGATGTGAGCTGCTAGAATCTTCTAGAAGAGCTAGAAATTGCTAGACGTGTATGCTAGAGATATAAGACGAGAGCTTAATCTGTGTTCCTAATTTTCCTATGTATATTTACAACAATCATGTGTTCACGACCTATCCTGTCTCTCCGTTATCTAGGGTTTTGGGAGAGAATGCCATTAGGCCTTAAGTACACCTTTGTATCCCCAGTTTAGTTTTATATAAGAATAAATAGATATTATTGAGTCTGCTTTAAATCAGAATAAATGTTTCAAAACCAAAGCTACTCGTAAAACAGTTCTGTACTTCTTTCTCATCGGTTTGTCATTCGATTTTATTTAAGTCCTTTTTGTTGTTTAGTGACTATGTGTGATCTTTAGTGTTATCAATAACAAAATTTAATTATTTTATTAACTTATACATATTAACAACATACATATATGTATAAACTAGACTACCTGACTCAGTTCGAGGTCGATCGCAGGAGCTTAGGGGGTGTCCCCCTAAGCTCCTGCCACTTGCCACTTGTGATTGCTGCCTGCAAGTATGCTACTCTGTTCACAAAAAGTCTGCTCTGTTTTTACTTCATTCTTCTATCAATCTAATTATAAACTTCAATAAAATTATAAACTATTTTAATTTGTGGCAAAACATTCAGCAATGTGATTTATATCTCTGTTTCTTGTTACATTCGTCCTCATCACGATAAACACGTTCGATTCCCGGGGAAGCTAGACAATTAAAGCAATTATTTAATGATTGCGCTGTGACTCGTCTAATACATATTATTAATTGCAGTCTCTTATCTTTTATGTATAAAGTATAAACAAAATCGAAGTAACCCGTTACATTTAAATTTCTATATTTACACGGTGGAATAAAACTTAAAATGTACGAAGTCAAAATGTTATTGTAACGGAATTCACACACAACATAATTATCTTGCGTTCACTTACGACATGTGATGAGTAACAAAAAAACCGAAAAGAAAGGTCGTGTACGTAATACTATCTAGGCCTCACCTTGAAAAGTAAAATATTCCAACGAAAGCAATTTGTATTGCATGTTATTTAATGTGTCATATTGCGCATTATTCATTAGGTTACTTAGTTTAGGAGAATATTTCTTAATAAAGAATTCTTAAAGTCTTCCTTTGCGTTTAAAATTAGCGAACTAAGACTCAATGCGATCAATGCTGCTTCGTAATAAATGCTTCCGAGACATCAACAGGTTTTGCTTCAGGATAATTGTATGTTCAATCCTTTTTAAATTGAAAAATTGTCTACAAAAATTTTGTAAATAAAATTGCCCGCATCCATAGACATATGACATATGCTAAACTAACTCATAAAACGTCCTGTTTTAAATGACATAGTTACAACTTATTGGCCAAACAATAAGAATTTAATTTCAAAAGGCGGCTGTTTTACAGATGGTCTGTAACGGGTGAAATATATTTACATCTTTTAAAAATGAATAATTCCATTGCGTGTCAAATTGCGCGCCAAAAATGCGCGCCATTACAATACAAAAAACAGAACGGTTAGTTTTCATAATGATAATGACTTTAACAATATGTTGTTGAAAATAAGTTATGTTAATTACATTTTAGTGGTAATAAAAATATTTGAAGTTTTGAGTGAAGTTTTATTTATTAGATATGCTATTTATTAGTTCTCATGTATTTGCCAATAAGTTTGAATAACGACTCCGAATTTTTAGTAAGTATGCCAGAGTGTGAATCAAATAGGGTAGAATTAGGCTAGGGATTTTTTATTTTGTATGCGATATGTAAATAACCAATACTCATAAATTATTGGCTAGTATACTATTTATATTATTAATGGTCTAATAATTTAAATGTAAGTTTATGTAATCATAAAAAACATTCATTCGTTAGTACATAATTCCAATTTGTAGTTTTATAAATATGATAATAGTTTGATTAATACAATACTTGTCGATAAAATGGCTATAATATTCCAGGGGAATGACCGTCACTTCAGGGAGTGTTACACTGAACAAAGATGAGAAAAATTTAATCGGCATCAGTATAGGTGGTGGGGCACCCTTGTGTCCCTGCTTATACATTGTGCAAGTGAGACAGATGACTTTTTTTTTTTATAAAATTAACATTTCCTATATTTAATTTCCTAGGTTGCAGAACGACCTTTGGTGGTCACGACCCTCAGTCATGAGGATACGATTAAGAAGAAAAGATATTTAATCTCATAATTTGTTCATTCCTCAAATCAATCATTTGTTACATGGTTAGAACATTGTACTATAATTATAATAGATTTTTTTAAACAATTTTATACTTAAAAAAAACCTACTTTATATTATTACAGGAAAAACCAGTGTCAAACAAAAGTTATGCAATACTTAATATAAATAATACTAAGTAATAAAGGATAATAATGTTATGTTTCGTGATATTTCGTGAATGAAATAAGTCGTTAAGAAAATGGTGATAAAAAAATTACTTTAACATAAAGAAACATATTTAAATTTCAGATATTTGACAACACACCAGCTGATAAAGACGGTACTCTGCAGAGCGGTGACGAACTGGTCGGAGTCAATGGACAGTCAGTTAAAGGGAAGACTAAAGTTGAAGTCGCCAAGATGATACAGTCCGCTAAAGTAAGGTTATCGGCTTAGACTCGAGTCAAATTTCTATCCGCGTCACTCTGATGTTATGTAGACTGTTCTGTTGCAAATTACTCTTTTAAAAGTAGTCATGCTGAGTGAGACTGTCGCAATCAATTTGTCAACCCTTTTACTTTCTCCCGACCACCTTCCATGGAAGCAAAGTCTGAATTGGCACACTTTGCATGCTTTAGAAAATATTGTGGAAAATTCTAAGTGGCAATAACATAGCGCAAAATTTAGGTTTCAGGCTTCTAGATGACCAACTAGTTAAGATGTATAATTCAGACGATGAACTATTTGTCAAAATTTCAGGACGAAGTAACGATAAACTACAATAAACTGCACGCGGACCCGAAGCAAGGGAAATCACTGGACATAATCATGAAGAAAATGAAGCATCGGTTAGTGGAGAACATGTCATCGGGTACAGCCGATGCCCTCGGCTTGTCTCGAGCGATCCTCTCGAACGACTCGCTCGTGGCCAAGCTGAATGAAATGAGAGACACGGAGAACACTTACAAACGATTAGTGGATCATGCAAAAAGGTAATGCAATTAATTGGATCATAACAGGTTCTATGACTCTGAAGGTCGAACCACGTGTTTGTAGTGATGACCTATATACTTTTTATTCTTTGGTCGCTATGTATCTATGGAAGGAGAAATGGCGGTGCATACTGCAGGAAGATATACTCTATTGTACATCGTATTCATGATTGTGCAAAGTAATATAAATTTATTTTATTAAGATTGGGTTTTCGAAAAGAAATGTCTGGTACTACTAAGGAACTTTGAACATGTTCAGTGTTTCTGTTATGATTAAAATGAGTCTTTATATTATTAGGGTCACTAATTTTACTATTAGTCTGCGCAATGTTTGTAATAGGCGGTTCTTCAGAAACGTTATTATTAATGTTTTATTTATATTAAATTCTAGAATGCTCAAAGCCTACTTTGATTTACTCCAAACCTACAAATCGATTGGCGACATATTCGCGGCGATCGGCGTCAGGGAGCCGCAAGCGAGAGCCTCGGAAGCCTTCACGAAGTTTGGTCAGTACCACAGAGCGTTGGAGAGAGACGGCATCAAGATGTTGAAGACATTGAAACCGGTGAGCAATATATATAATGTACTGAACAATAGGCTACAGGCAGTTATCGCTGTGATAAGGATAATGAAATAAATGAAATCAAGAAATAAGATAAAGTCAAGATTGAAATTAAAAGAGACTACACAAATAGTGTTAGTTAGTCGAATGTTTTAGCGTGTTCAACAAGTCATTTAGGCACCCTAAAAATTATTTACCTATTTATTGTTCCACTCTTGGTTACAAAATTTTCACAAATCGTTCATTGATCGATGATAAATACATTGCAAAAACAGTTGTCTAACGAAATCTTGAACCAAATTCAATTTGAAGAGAAATACTACATAATCGTGTAAAATATCGATATAGAAAAAATGCAAGAGAGAGTGGGAGAAAGATAAGCTATTGAACATTTTCCTTCATTAATTTATTTCAACAAAGAAATCACTATTCTTCCACTTTCCAGATTCTGGCAGACATGGGAACATATCTGCACAAAGCGATTCCCGACACAAAGCTAACAATCCGAAAGTACGCGGACACGAAATTTGAGTACCTTTCCTACTGCCTCAAAGTGAAAGAGATGGATGATGAGGAGTACGGCTACAACGCTCTGCAGGAACCCTTGTATCGAGTCGAAACTGGCAACTATGAGTACAGGTCAGACACATGGAGTAGCCCAAGATTGTTATTTCAGAAATTTTATGAAATTGGTATCATCCAGCAGCATGAGATATATTCCAGAATACTTCTGCAAAATCTGTTGATGAAGTTACAGATCAGTGGACAAATCTTTTGTAGGAGGTTTTCAAATGTAAAAGAAATTTGCGAATTGTAATATGTTGGCTACAAAATTCTTGTTGTAAAAGTATTACCAGCAGTAGCTGCTCTGTTCTTTTCGCTGGAGTCTGCTCCTCTATTCCAGCTATAATGAAAAAAAATTGATGACACCGACCATCAGACGAGGTTCATGGGTTTCAGGCTAATCCTCCGTTGCCGTCAAGAAGCCAGAGCAAGGTTCGCGAAACGCAGACTTGATGTGCTGGTCAAACTCGAACTGCTTGACAATAAGAAAACTCAAGACGTCGCCTATCAACTGAAGAGGTTCATCCAAGGACTCGCCGTTTACCACAAGTATGGAACTGATAATAATAATGGACAGGGCACGATGGCGCTCATTGGGGCAGGTCTATGTCCAGCACAGGACTGAGAAAGGATGATGATGATGATTATGAATAATATTTTTTGTTCCAAAAATAGGCAGATTTTACAAGCGAACCAGATCAGATTATGAACGACATACATTTTCTAAATATATACATAAAAGACTTATTCATCGGGGGGTTTTATGCCCGTAATGATGGCGCTCATTGGGGGAGGCCTATGTCCAGCAGTGGACTGAGATAGGCTGATGATGATGATGATGATGACATAAAATACTTTATATAAAAGGTTCTAAGGTCCACCTTAGGACTACAAGCCATTCTCACTTGCTCTGCGACCAAATCTCTTCTGACTATAATACCTTCACGCTCAGAATAGGGATTATGGTCAAACGCAACTTATGGCAGGTTGATGTCCAGCAGTGGACTGATGCTGATGATGGAATGTGATATTTGCAAACTCATTTTTTTTACAGCGAGACCATGGACCACTTGAAGGAGAACTGCTATCTGTTTCCGGTCGAAGTAGATTTGTCTCAAAACGCATTTCAATACAAATCTACAGCACAGATGATCAATCAGGTCGGAAGATTCTCTTTACTTTTGTGCTTATTTAGTTTTTTGTTTATTTGGTTATTTAGTTTTTACTCAATTAGTCATTTAGTTACAAGAGTTTTTAATTATTTAGTTCCACAGGCTGAAACATATCCAGTTCTTGGATTATATTCGTCATTGTAATTCAATGCTAGTCTAATTATGCAAACTAATTAAGTAAAAATTTGATGTGACTAATTATATAAAACGAGGAATAATATTAAGTAATGGAATTTGTTCATTATTAGCACCCATTTCGATCATAAATGTTGTAAAAAATGGATGTTCGTTTTGTGTAATTGATAAAGGCACGTAACATTCAACAGGACAGCCAAGAGGATGAAGAAGAAATAGAATACGGCAAAGAGATAAAGGAGTACCACGACATTTGCGAAGAAGAAACTAAAGACGCCAAAGTTGTAAATCGGAGAGAATTAAAAGACAAGGACGATACGGATTCGTCAGAACAACTCCTCCCCGGACTGTCGGGCATCTCCCTGACAGATATGAAAACTGACACTGACAACCTGACGCTACTGACGGAGCTAGGATTGGTGGACACGAACACGGCTGACGATTTCGGTGATTTCCAAAACGGGCTGCTCGATGAGTTTCTGCCGAAAACCAATGACGTTACTGAAGACGTTTTTGATAAAATTCTCAACGATCTTTGTAAATAGCTCTTTGATCGCGACGACGGTAATGTCAAAACTGACAGTTGTCTTAAAAAAGTTTCCATGTTACTTTTAAAACTACTTTAATTGGGTGTTGACAGTTTCATTGTATCTTGCCAAGATCTTTGTATTTACGAAAGCAATAATCAGATGTACAGTTTACTCGAAAACAATACAGAATATTCTAATCAATGAACTAATATTCAATTTCCCTTATTTAAATGAGTAAGGACTTTCATCAGTTGATTGTTAACAAACAATTTTTAGGTAGGAAAATTTATTAAATCATTCATTGGCAAATGTTTAGAAATATCATTAAATTTGTATGTAAACGAATATTCGTCAACAACGATTTTCAAACGGAACAAAATCCTGTACAAATGTTTCGTTCACAAACTTCACACTTTTTGACAACATGCACACACAATATATTCAATAAAAAAAATTAATCCATTATTTTATTTTATTAGATAGGATTGTATACAATAAAGTTATATTACAACTGAGGCTTTTATTTTCCGTACCAATTTTGGTGTTTTAATATCAATTTTGTACTGTTACATATTACTATGAAATTATTTTACACTAACCTTTGATTAAACCAAAAATCTTGTTTTTTAATTAGATTTGACAGGCAAGTTAAAATAACGGTTGTACAAGTTAATAGAAGCTGAGATACATAATAAAGCACTTATCGATAGTCTTGGACACAGAAACGAAACGGAACTATATTTAACAATTACTTTAACATATTCTTTAAGAGGCCCAACGCAACGTGCCTAGTCTTATTAGTTAAAAAAAAATATAAACAATTCATGTGGACGACATAATATAATAATATTATTCCCTTTTTTATTTTATTCTTCTTAACATCCTTTTGTAAAAAGAATCTTAACGAATATGTATTTATCTTCTGGAACCGAAACTTATTAGATAGTTGGCAGTATTTCTAGAAATCTGCTTAAAAACAGTTTTTACACAAATTTTAAAACGAAAACCAATTTAGAGAACTTTTAACGGCTAAACTCTTACGAACGTGAACAGGTATTCCATTTTCCAAATAATATTTAATTTTTGAACGATTATACTCGTAATTTGGTACTGTTCCTTAAAATGTTTCTTACAGGTTATAATAAATTTGTAGAAAGGAATTAGCGATCGAATTGATGGACATGGACGTGTTCTCTTTCGTGCTCAAAATAATGCTTCAATCTGTCCACTTGGTGCGGGTCTATCACAAAGGGCTCTTTCTTGTAGTGGTGTGGAACGAAGAGCTTAGGGGGATGAGGAGGGTGAGGAGGATGGGGTGGGTGTGGAGCTGGAAATATATTAAGAACGTCGAGCTGATGCAGTTTGTGCAGGTCGATGTCTTCAGCGAGCTTGTGAATCTTCGCTTTGGCTGTTTCTTTGAACTCCTTTAGAGTTTTCAAGCCGCTCGCAACCTTCTCCGTCAGTTTCTGAAGCTCCACTGTCCCCGTTGCTGTGTGAATTATGAGTAATAGTGATATCTGAAACAGGTGAAATTTAAATATTTGTAAAATTAAAACACATTTATAAACAGCTCCAACTTTAAATCAACTTTTTTTTAAATAAAATATCTGGCCTGATTTTAATTGTTTACTGCAGTCGATAATTCTTATAAGCATTCAACGGTTACATATGATTTAAACCGTTAAAAATTTCTAATTTTATCACTCAAAATAAAGATAT
>DWFV01000059.1:0-20330 GCA_018246775.1 Parelbella machaon machaon
AATAAATATCTTCATTATTAACAATATTTTAATACCATATAAAACAAATGTGGTATGTGGTACATTCTGAAGACCAAATGCAAGAAAAGTATATTAATGTCAGAGAATGGTCTGAGTAAAAACGGTGTTGTTTCATATTGCAAATGTACACATATTTTCAATATGAAACAACACTGCTTTATTTACAACGTATTTAATTTTAACAACAATTAATTTCCCTGCATACCTTTGTCATTAAAGTTGATTTGCCCCTGCATAGTATTAGTCCTGTCAGACAGACCTTTCTTCACAGGCTGGATTTCTGTCTTGGTTTCTCCCATGACAGCTACCTTCTGCCAGTTCTCCATTTTCCCAGCGAGGACAAAAGTAGAATTTAAATCGTTAGGATCTAATCCTGCATAGTTCTCAAGCGCATTAAACTCAGTCTTAACTTTTTTAACACAATTTAAATTCCTTGCTGCATCCAGGCTCTCAAATGAATCGTCTATTATTATTGTTTCGTTATTGCACAGCTTGATCGGAGTTCCTCCCTTTCGCTTCCTAGGGGACAACCTCACAGGTTCCCGGTTTTCTATATCTGTTAAGTCATCACTGTCTGTCACTATGTCAATAGGTCTAATGCCTTCAGTTTTTGTTACGCTATAGTCGATAGTTGTCACTGGCTTCTCCAAGTTCAAGGTGGATATGAATTGGAAGTCAGTATCTGCCTCACTATTTTTATCTGACCAAGTTATGCCTTTGACCGATTTCGCCTTTTTCATAATTTCCATGTATTCCATGGTCAATGAAGGTGGCACCTTGTCATATCCTTTCAATATTAGGTATAGCTTCTTCAACATGCTTGGCATATCACTCATGTATTCTGTGAACGCTGTAATCTCTTCATTCTCTATCAACAACAACTTATGCCTCAGATTGTCGCTAGCTCGAATGTGTCTTAGATTGCTTTGTAATTGGAGTTTTTCAACAAAGTCCACAAGATCTGGGCAGTCATTTACTGCCTGATTGTAAATAGCTTGAATTTTCTTCCGGCTCTCGTCCCATTTTGCCCAAACCATCATTATCTTACTATCCAGATGTTGTGATTGCTTCAAGTAGTTTTCTGTTGCTCGCTCTTGACGCGGAATGTCCTCCGTGCACATCTGGTTTTGGAAAAAAGTAACTTGTTATACAAAAATATGGTCATTTTTATACATTTGTGAAATGTTACTAAAATACATTATTTTGACACCCATTTTGACTATTATGATCAGAAATTTCGATCTAAACCGTCTATAACAGTCCTTTGAAATACATAGACAAAAATTTACCAGCAATTGGTACGCGGTTTAGAAACTTGGTTAGAGTATTGGGGTGACATTATAGTTGCGATACGAATTCAGGACTGTATGCGGATTTCATCCTATCGCAATTTAAAGAAGACAAGACAAAACATACCTGGTCCATAGCCTCCGTGGACGATCGGTGCGCGAGGTCGGCCACGTGGGTGAAGGCGCGTGCCCGCAGCCTCTGCCGCAGCGCCAGCACGCGGGCGCGGCTCATCAGCGCCAACAGTTGACTTTCCAAGGCGCTATGCACACTGTCCGCTTCGGCAATACGTCGACGCCACTCTTGTCGGACTGCAATTCATATAAACATTTCTAAAAATCTCTTCACACATAATAATCAGTATTCTTTTATTCACATAAAATATATTTCTATCAGTTTCCTTTTGATAGGTCAGTGTAAAACTATAAAACGACCAACTTTTCTCCTTAGCGAGGTCCGGCTCCCGGTTAACAATAGGCTTGACCATCGAGAGCGAGAGCTTCGCCTCCAACTCCTTGACTTTCTTCTTCAGCTCCTCATTTATCTTCACGTACTGGGAGAGTCTCATATCCCCATCCACAATGTTTTTCTTGATACTTAATTGGATCTTGTTAGCCCTAGCAGCGTACTTCAGAGTGTTGTATGTATCCTCGTAGCTGATGCTGGATGGAGATACGTTGGCTATCATCACAGTCTTACAATTCCCGCCTAAACTGTCCTTGAGGAGTCGTGTCAGCTTCGAGTCCCTGGGAGAAAAGGGAGGCATGATTAATGTTGACTTTAATAATTATTTTGAATTAGATTGAAACATTGCTATCATCATATTGTAACGGAAAAAGAATACATGCACCAACCTCATGCAGAAGTACCTGCATGTTGTAAGAGGCGACTAAACGCAACCAGCAAACCCCGCATGGAGATTATGGGTAATAATACCTCATGGGTGCCTTATCTCTAGCAGAGGACTTGTTCAGACTAATGATAAGTGTGCGGCAAAGGGCATGATTTGATCTTAGATCACCGCTCAAAAGAATTTACTCATGAAGATTGATAATGAAAATTAATAAAAATTATCGAATAACAGATAAGTAATTACTCAAACATCTTAAATAATGCCTCTGTCATACATAGATAAGGTCTGATAAAGTCTGCAAGGTTACTGAGTATGCCTCAATCCACTGCAAATTTAGCTTGTTGAACCATATTGGCTTACCTATAAGGAATATAACTGCTACCGTCTGCAAGTTTATTGATGCAGTTGCCAAGAGACAAGAGACTCCTGTTGATATTAGCCCCTTCCTTAAATCTGTCACCAACACATCCCGTGGCAGAAGCCCTTTCGCTGCCAGCCAGATCAATCATGGACAACTTGACAATACGGAGCTGACTGCTGGTCTTGTAACGCATTTTCACATATACCTGGAAAAGTTCTTCTATTTAATTTTTTATTTATTGTTCATGTTAACATTTTGGAGAAGTGAATATCACTGAAGATTTTATTCAGCCCAAAAATATAGTTTTAAAACCTAACGTAGATTTTAGTCTAGAAAATTATCTGGTAGTAAATGACAAATGCTACACAATTCTTAAAAATGTATGATTTTAAAACATTAGATCTTCAAAGTTAGATTAAAACGAACAAATCCCACCTGGAAAACAGCATGACTCCGAGAGCTCTCAGCATTGGCATCAGTTGGATGCTGTGTTCTATTCTTATTGCCATTCTCTAACATGTTAAGAAGTTCTCGAGCAGTCTTGATGTTATTGAGGGTGAGACCAGCCACCATCACACCATACTTAGAGTCTTCACGGAGCTGCAGTGGAGTATTGGATGGCTTGAGCAAGTCATAGACATTTTCATTGTACACCTGTAACATAAAATCAAAAATAGAAAAAGGGCCACAAATTTTAGTATACAGAAAGAACAACGTGTAATCCATGATGAGGTAGGCAAAGGTATGACTCCTGCATTTCACCAGTTAATCTAAAGAACATTTTTAAAACTTAAACAATTTTTCATGTCATAAACTTTACTATTCCTAATAAAAATTAATGATATTAAAGAATACAAAGCTAATTTTGAAAAAGCAATATGTGGCTTATTTCTGAATTTTTTAACTCATTAGAGCAAATAAAAACTAGTATGACACACTTGACTTTCTATAAACCATTTAAGACTTGCTTTGGACATGGTCCTACAGGACCACTATATGCATAGCTACAGCCAAGAATTTCTAAAGGAACCATATAATTGCAGAGTAACATTTTCCAAGATATATGCTATTTACAATTGAACATCAAAGCTCAATATATTTCAACATCATATAAGCAATCAGTACAATGCTTACCAAAACACAATGTGATCTACCACTAACGAAGAATGTCTTCGGACAGTGGATTTCAACTACTATAAAATGTATCCTTAGACTATAACAACTAATAAATATATGATATCAAAAACTTTAAGGTGGTTATAACACCTTTAAACCGTTAAACCTTTTCAGGATTTAATAGCAGAGGCACCACTGTCTCATAAATTTTACCACAATTTTGAAGAATGTAGTGGAAAAATTTACCAAGATAGGAATTGTTTGGACTTGGCACTCTCTAAGGTGGTATCCTACCAGAGATGACAGATAGATGATTTGATACACCAAAAGTGAGGAGTTTAATGAGGATTTGTTGAAATCAGATTAGCAACATGCACATACATATGTATATATAACTTGTGAAAACAATATATTATTGTTATTTCTTGATGCCCCTACTTCAATCAGGGGAAAGTATCTAATACGTAAATAAGGAAGAAGTAATAGTTCTAAAACTTTTGAACCATAATATTTGTTGGGCTAAACACAAAAACACAATGTGGCCAATTATTGCAATGAATTAAAAAATTAAATACACAAGTTTCATTGCTTACTGCCGTCTAGAGCATGAGTAACACAGGCAGAATATAGACCTTAAAAAGAATCAGTCTTATTAGGTGAATTCATAGCAGTATTGTTTCATTAGGCACAGAGTTACTTGTCACTGACCTCAATGTAAGAAACTCCGATATCGAACTCTCTTTCCTTTTCAAAAGAGTTTATTGTGTAAAAGAGATGATCCATAGTCAAGTACGTGATCCCGGGGTTTTCCTTGTTGCCGATCATGGTGAAGGTCTTCCCAGCACCTGTCGCGCCGTAAACGAATACAGAACAATTGTAGCCTTCCATTAGCGAAGTTAAAATATCTTTCGTGGTAGTTTCAAACACATCATAGTTCGCCGCGTTCGGACCACAAACGTTGTCGAAAACAAACTTTAATTCTTTGTTCGCACGCTTCAAATAGTTCTTATTCGGCTGCTGCACTCCCTGATAGAAGAACGGTCGCATCTCTTCCTTTGGGTCGAATACCAACATTTTATCATCAACGACATCGATCACAACGCGATTGTTCTGTTCGCGTTCCTTCTCGTTTAATGGCCGTATTCTAACAACAACTTTTATATTTGCCATGTTTTGTGTAGAACCACTTTTTGAAGGCGCCAAGCCTGCTTTTAAATCGTTGGTACCAGTCCTAATCGGACCCTTGTCAATTTTCACCATCTCGGCAACTTCTCTTAAACCATCGAACGAAAATAAATAATTGGAATCTCCAATCACACACACATTAAAATATTCTCAAAGTTCACAATTAAAACTACTTCTGCCAATTATTTTACTCACTACTGTCAAACGAAACTAAAAAAACTTCCACAAATAGTAAGATTGTTACGCATATTTTGAAACTTTGAAATCGTATTCGTAACGGTCAAATATTTGAACTAACAGACAGAAGCTGTCGCTATAGGGCGTCAAGAACAGTGTTGCCAGTCAGAGTTTTGCCAGTCAGAATATACTTAAATAATAAAAATAGTTTTATATTGTGAATAAATAATTTTATACTAATGACTCATCGTAAATGAGCAATTTACAAATTGGAACTACGAAAACTTTTATTTCAATTACTTCCATTCATTATTTTGTTGAACAAAATTATTTTTTTTAAACATGCTAAAATAACGTGTATTTTGTTTAAAAAAGAAAGTCGATTGTTAGGAAAATCATAGGCTCTACGTAAAGGGAATTGGGATAAGAGAGCATCGCTAGAATTGATAGTGTATGTATACCGTAAGACTCAGTCCATAATCGCTAGCATTAAACCATATGTATCGATGCAACCAAGTAAGGTAAGTCTACGATACCTTCCGGTTCACACTCTTTCTTACAAGGGAACGCATGACTTATTCTGGACGTCGTAAAAGAAAGAATTACATAGAAATCTTACATTTAAATAAAATTTTTCATGATAAAGTCACATGGGATTTGATGTTAAGGTATTGTTCTAACATCTAAAATTAATAAATACTTTGCGTTGCATAATTCTTAATAATATAATAGCTATAAAATTTTAATCTCTTATTTCAGTCTTACATAGAAAATCTATAGATATATACTAAATGCCTCGTCATCCAACATAAATAAATATGTTCATGTATGAAATGATATGCAAATTATTGAATATGAAAATATTAATCTGTTATATGAAAATTGAACAGACAGACACAGGATTTTTTATGTACCTGCACAAAATATGCGTTTAGTTCGTGTAGAAATTTACGTTAATTTCAATTACATAAGATGCCGGAATAATTCCGAGGTAAAAATATGTTGTGTGTCTTTCTAGCCTAGATACAACATAGATATGTTATATATAGATTAGAGGAGTCAGCCTAAAATGTGTTCATTGAAAAAAAAAAGAGAAAGTAAATGAGGGTACCTATCTGCCTATCTTTTTTGCGAGGGCGTAGTGAGCAATTGTCATTTTACTGAAGTGCTGAAAGCTAGTCTAAAATTTCAACGTATAAAATGAAATTGGAGCAAAAATTATACAAAATTATATACTATTTAATTTAAAGTATATTAATTTGAGCCTATAAAATGACAATAACGTGCATTGTGTGTAAAAAAAACCTATCCCTTTCGACAATAATCGAAGCTTTCACAAATAAGAAATTTACAGGTTTTATATTTGTCATACATATATTAAAAGATATGTTAGTCGTACATAATGTGTTAAAAAGATTTAATTATTGAAGGAGGTATTTCATTCTACTTATTTCTTTTTCCCTTAGATTTCCTAAGGATAATGATCTAAAGACAAAATGGATGAATGCTATGGAAAGTTTTCCATAAAAAGAACTTCAAGAATTTGTAGTGATTACTTTCATGCTGGATCATATCATAATACTGATGGATATACAACTTTAAGAAGATTACTATCAAATACTGTAACTCATTACCTGATTACTACGTTTAAAAACAATAAAAACCACAGTTATAGTTTTAATGTTACCAGTGATAGGATTTAAAATGTCCGTTTTCTGCTAACACTGCTTCCATTATGCTTCGATTTTTTTATGTCTTTTTATCGCTACAGACACAAATTGGAGATCGCACCCCACGATGCGCACACTGTTTATTAAAAAAAATATCTTTTACCATGTATCATTATGGATCTACTCGCTTCTCATCAATCGCACGTGATGTAGCCAGAAACTTACCTACAATAGAATCCCAATAAGACTCCAGCTAGCTGCTTGTGCGTAAGAGAAGTACCGGCTGAATGCTAAGGTTCTCGTTGTCCGGATAAGATCACGGCGGAAATTAACGGGAAATTGTATTTGTTTCTTATACAACGACGTCGCAATAAACACGTCTCGAGCTCTGTATAAATAAACGTTAATTTTGTATGGGCTAAGCAGGATTAATAAGTTTTCTCTCAGTTATGTACATCTCAAACTCATCTTGGCTTTGTTTGACAGACAAAATTACCGAAAAGCTTATTTCATTTGAAATAACCTAAAGCACTTTATCGTTTATGTACAGAGCATAAACAAAACGACAATAGCTTGATGGTAAACTAGGGGTATTTTACAGGTTCTCATCTTTACAGGTACCCGGTATAGAGGATAATAATTTATTATAAATATGTATGTATTTATGACATGAAAATTAGTTTTTATAAGCCCATATTATATTTCATTTTAATTAAGCAAATTTGCGAATAGTGAAACCTATAATTTCTAAAATGTTAATACAAGAATACACCTAATTATTAGGCGGGAAAATCTTATATTAAGCACATATGATGGTTTTATATTCCGCTAATTATATAGCATGGTCTGTTGTAATATTATATTACTTGCAAAACCTCAGCTAAGTAGGAATAAACGAGGAACAATCTCCACCTGCTACTCTTCAAATATTCCCACGTCAATTACACAGAGAATTAAATTCTAAACGTCCATTTAATCGCGCAATCCTGACAATGTACACGGCTCATTTGAACAACTGGCGGTAATTCATCTTGGCTCCGTTTGAGTAGACAACATTAATTCCGACTAACACAATGTTTGTGTTAGACTTTCTTAAGAATTTACCAAACGCGTTTTTGTCCCCAATAACAGATCCAAAGTACCCAGTTTTAGGCCCTCATGTAGGGCTCCTACAAATTTGCGGTATCTGGCATCCGGTGACAGACATGAAAACAATATTCAGACGAGCCTTTTTGTATGTGACCTTAGGTTTCTTCATCACACAGTACATCAAATGCTTTGTGAATATCAGCCTCGACGCCTTCAGAGTCATCTTGCAATATGCACCTTTCCATATTGTTGTTTTCAAAATTATTATCTTCTTGAAAGATCACGGGAAATGGAGTGAATTAATTGAGTACGTAACATCAGTGGAACTTGACGAATTATCGAAGCAAGACCCCGAAATCTTGCAAATAATCAGAGATTACATAAAATATAGCCATTGCTTAACATTCTTTTATTGGATAATAGGAACTGTAACGAATGCTAATATGTTTTTCGATTTGTATCGAAAAGCTAACGATTACGTCAATGTTTCTGACGAATATATAAGAATATTCGACGGCTACACACCCTGGAGCCGGGACCCGCCTGGTTACTACTACATTTTTGCAACCCAAACTTTTTTCGCTAACATGTCAATCGTTTATCTCATTGGATGGGATCAGTTGGTTATCGCCATAATGATATTTTATCGGGCACAGTTAAAAATTTGCGGTATTTACTGTAAGCGAGCCATTAAAACAGACAATGCAGAAGAGAGTCATAGAAATATCAAAGAATGTCATCGTTTTCTCACTGAACTAGTCAAGTATGATACTTTTTATTTAAACTAAACTATAATTTTATTTTAAATGTTTAATTCAACATTTCTTATGAACATATTTATTTCAGATATCAAGACGCGTTCAACTCTTTGACATCGCCGGCGATGTTCTTGTACCTGATCGTAATTTCCGTCAATCTCGGCCTGTGTATCATTGAAATCGTTGAGGTAACCTGAAAATGCTTTCACTGAGGAAATTCGTATACATAATTTCAACGTTATCAAGATTTTGTTCGGTACACGTGTAATATTTCAGATTCAAATAATTCCTCTATAGTGAAACGAGAATAGGTAACAAGTATTGTAAGATTACTTTTGTTACGTTTAAGTTTGATTCTAGGAATCGAGGTTTTTTGTATTGTTCTTGTGATAAATATTAGCCCTAAATGTATGTAGTGTTTGTGAATTGTCGGATTCTAGATTATTTCGTATAGAAGTATGTACTATTCAGAAATATATATATATATATATATAATATACATGTTCAGCAGCTGTTCGGGTATGACAGCACAAACTCTGCCTAGTTTGGAATCAGTTGGTTGTTTTGGAAGTGTCACAAATTATTATTGTTATACACGTCCATACAAATTTTTTCCCATTCTGTACAGTTAATGTTGCCTGTTCAATAAATCATTTATTTTAATTATTATTTATTTTATTTTAAGAAAGAATTTTTAAAATACTATCTCTTTTATATCTATTTAATTCGTATATGACACTGGAAATAATATTCTTAGTTTATGTACCGTGTCTTTAGTTCCTATTTTTTTATTTCCTAATAGTCTCATTTATTTCAGCTTCAAGACAACGTTAGAGGTATTATTTCGAACTGTACCTACGTTTTAGCGTGTTTGAACCAACTCCTTCTCTTCTACTGGCACAGTAATGAGGTTACCGAACAGGTGTGTAGACGTATATTAAAAAAATAAAACATCAAATATTAAAAAAACACGCTATCAACTTAGATTATTGTATCTTTCATTCTAAATTTGTCTGGAAACACGTCTTAATACGAAAATTTTATAAATATCCCACAATAATATAACAATAATCATTTTACCGTAGTTACTGCAGTAATAGTCTTTGCATCAAAAGCTGTAATATCTTTTACGCTGCTCTTCCAATTCATTCCATATTTCTTGCAATCCTACCTATTTATTTTCAAAGACAGACATCTTTATGATAAAAGTAGGCAACGTCGACGTTGTCGACCTTTGGCTCAGTGACCGTTGGGGGCTTTATACAAGCGTTGCCGTGCTTCGGAAGGCAGGTTGCAGTCCACCTCAGTTGCTATCGTTAGGTGCAAATCGTTAAACTTCATGGAGGTCCATAAAGACGGGATAAAAATACCTATAGCATACGTTGGGCTGTAACCAACATCCCCTAATTCCTATTGATGCAGTGCGGTCGAATGTGCTCCAGACCTCCCACAGTCACGCGACAAGGGGTATTCCACAATAAACTGAATTGAATATATCCTCATCATCAGCTTTTAGACGTCCACTGCTGGATACATACCTCCGCTAATCGACGGCATTTTATCCGGTAGGTACTGCGCCTTCCGAATCCAGCAGCATCCCGATATATAGGTATATTATGTATTCATAATCTTATCATATTTTAGAGTCTGTTGGTCAGCTACAGCACTTTCGAGAGTGACTGGGTAGAATCAGATAGACATCTCCGTAAGGAGATAACCATTCTCGCTCACACTACGAACAAGAGGTTGGCGTTCCAAGCAGGACCCTTCCATGAGATGTCGTTGGCTACATTTGTATCGGTGAGTATTGTATTGCAATGTCTATCACAGCTTTTTTGATGTTGAAAGAAAGAAAGGAAGGAACCAATTTACCGAAGTACAAATATAAAAGCGAACCCATGAACGAATGAGGAAGAAAGAAACCATTACAGACAATATTGCAAGTACAATCAATTATAATTATATTTACATACCTAACATTGAATACACATCTTCCTTAAAATAATTACACATTACATAAGACAATCAGCGTAATTGACAAAATCGTACAGAAATAATTATATTAACATAGACTTACCACCTATTACATACTATACACACCTTAACCCTCTCAATACGAGAGGAGACTCATATTCCAACAGTGGAATGACAATGGGTCGATTATTATATTTATTATTTTTACCACCTATTCCATGATGGGACGTAAACGTGGGAGTGTACCTACTACCCTCCTCTGCCTGCCCATTTGAAATTACAGGCGTGATGTTTCGTACAAATATTTCTAAAATCATTGAAAACAAGACAAAATTAGCTTTAAGAGTCAATTCGAAGATTACTTTTTAATCATATATGTGTAATCCCGCATTTATTTTTAAAACTGTCATAGTACCACAAATATTAATTTTACAGAATGACCTTCAAGCGCTTTTACATAAATATAGTCGTACAATTATTGGCTCCCTAAATACGACTTATTAGCTCAAATCTGAATATTGTGTGTTCTGCTGGTGATATTGTTACAAGCTTTAAATAAATTGTCTTTTCAGATTCTGCGTGGTAGCTACAGTTTCTACACCTTATTGAATGAGACTAATTAGTCAGCATCTTGCTTCAGGATTTATAACGATTACTGGAATATTTCCGTAAATATCCATCGGGAAATCTTAATTACCTCTATTCGTCCTACAGTATTTTGATTTAATACCGAAATGAAAAACGAATGAAGAAAAATTTAACAACGTTTCTTCAAAGCGCCCGAATCGCTACAATTGTCGTTCCTTTGCCTATAAAAATGTATATAAAAATATCCTGATGATACAACGCTTATATATAATGGAGTTTATTTTTAATTTTAAGAATATGAACACGATAATAGAAGTTCAAAGTTTTGTTCAAAGTTGTTATATGGTTTACATAAAGTTTAATGAAGTTTTCGAAAACGCTGCAACACTAGTTTTAGTACAAGCAAGTGGACACGACACAGAATATCCTTTGAGCAAAGCTGTATATAACGTTTAAAACCCAGTTATTACTATTCCAAACTGAAGATTGAATGCGATACAATCAGAGCATCATTTAACTCCCACGAACTCCAAACCGTTCTTGCCAAGAATCTATTTGAAATCGATTTAAGCCTGAAATTTCTCGTTAATCGATTCTGATTCAGCAACTCTAGATTGCAATGAAGTTGCAAATTTCAATCCGATTAAATGTTGGTAACGTAAAGTAGCAGATATCGTATTTGTGTTGTCCTTTATAAATGTTGCGGATCATACCCCTAACTTAATCACCGTAATTATATTATATTCTAGAATCTTCTGCTGAGAAACATATAGACGCAACTATAAATCAAGGCTATAATAAATATGGACTTTAAACGCCATAAACTGTATTAAAGTCATCCATTAAGAGGATATAACACTAATTTTATATATATACCTTTGACATTTAAACAGACAAAAGATTGCGTGCCTAAGCGGGAATCCTAATTGTCTAGTTTCGCGGCGTCAGAACGGAATAACTTAATTAGAGAACAAATATAGGGGATCCCTAAAACAAATGATTATTCGGAACACCATAATTGCATATCTGGTAACCAGAACAAAGTTTGTACCTACGGTTGGTATAACGACGAATTCTGTAGTTCCGCGTTGAGGAGTAATTCTGTTGAGAAACCGAGTCCATACCAGCTGAATTAACATATAAATTGTTTTGAATCCGACGTCTACATCGCGTTAAATTATTTCGCGAACTTCGCAAATTTACATGGTAATTGCTAAAACTCAAGATTTGTTGTTGAGCCCGCGATTGTGCGGTTAGGCAAATCTGAAAGGGATTAACGAGTTAAGAAGTGTATAGGTTAGATAGATCGGCCAGATATCATTGCTAAAATGCCGTTTTACTGCCTGTTGTTTTATATCCCTAACTTCTGATTTGACTCACACTGTAATAAATATCTGCTATGCAATATGGGATTATGCATTATTAAATAAATCTCCAATGAGCAGCATGCTCTTCAGAAGATGTAGTAGAATAGAAAATCGAGTTGTAGACTTGGTTTCAGTATGTCACTCTGCAGATCTGTAAATTATCGAATTTACAAATTTTTAATTGAAATAGTTATTACTTGCAAGTGTTCCCCATAATATCCTTTAGTGTCTGTGGAATCTGCTAACCCCATGGAATGGCCTATGGCTATACAACAAGCACTGATCTAGACTCCGAGCCTCTAATAAAAATTTCTACTAGGAAATATAAGTTAAAAAAACTAATAGTAGCAAACCCAGGAGTTGAATCCAGGACCTATCGCTCTAGCACTCGCACTTGTAACCAATCGACCAATGGCGTAGTCGACACCACAATTTAAAAAGCAGTATTTAAAAGCAAATTAAAAACTGATTTATGAATTTAATAAAAATGACAATACGGCAACAGTTCAAAAAATGTATCCAAGTTTATTCTGGGCGCATAAAACGCTACACGTATTTCTACATATATTAAAGTGACTGAACTTCCCAACGTTTCCATTATGCTGGGGCCATGTTCAGGCATATTATTATATCCAAAGTTGTTGCGACATAATTTCCCGCCAAAGCCATAAACCCAACAACTTTCACCAGTAAATTGTGCGCCTCTTCCCTTCAGCCGTAATCGATTTTAGGCACTAGACGTGTAGATCTATAAATTTTACACCGCAACTAGTTTCAACATTTAAATTTTCATATAAATCATGGCCACTTAAGCGATTTCAATAATATTCCATACAAACACAGTCGTCTATTTGTTTTTAAACTAAAAATTCATGTTAACACAAACACCAATGTCAAAATGGTCTCGATAAAAAAATTCTCTCGAGAGGGCACTGCATTATTGCTCTCTAAACACACATTACACTATACACACATTTCACTATACATTCTTTTTGCAAATTTGTAAACGATTGGAATATTGGCTGGTGGAGTAAAAAAATATTAAAAATATTATTGTGATTAAAAATTACAGATTATTTAAGACATATTAAAAAAATATTTGAAACATAATGCAATGGCTTACCATTTCCAAATAAAAATAATTTATTGAAGTTTCTGCGTGGCGCCACTATCGTTTACCCGTAATATGTTGAAAGTATTGAGGAGACCCATATCCAACATTGGAACGATAATAGAGTTGATGATAATTATGGAAATAAAAAAACGCCAGTATTCCTATTTCTATAATAGATATATTTTACATGTAGTAATAATTAGTACTTATTTTTGTAACTATTAACGAAGGGGAGTTTCAGTAAAGACAAACACAGAGAAGGTATGATTCGAAATTGTGTACGATCTCATTCTCAAAAAGACATAAACACATGTGCTTTCCTTGCCATTGTCCGCATAAAGCATAAAGAAGCATATTAGTGATTTTACTTCAATTGTATAGAAACCCAATCAGCATTAAAATAAGTACGAACCAACGGTCGCTTTCCAACATTATTAATTAATATTTACTGGTAACTAGACATGTTAATTAGCAAGAAGACAGCATTATAAGACTATTAGTAACGAAACAGATTACGTAATCGTTTAGTTACACTTGTTCGTTTAATTATATTTGTGTTAATAAGTACGATTTGCGATAAGCTGCAGGTGGATGCTGGATACGCAATGGCGCTCATTGGGGAAGGCCTATATCCAGCAGTGGACTGAGATAGGCTGAAGATGTTATGATGCGATAATGAAAATTAGTACCTAATACGTTAAACACTGATCGTTTAACATTTATTCGTAAAGTGTGCGTTCTTAAACGATGTCCAAATTCAATTTTTGGGGGTCTGAATCACACATCTAACTTATTTTCAGAGCCAGTTTAACGGTTGATAAGAGCTTGTTTGTACCGGTTAAACAAGTTGAACGGATAATGCTCCAGTTGAGCAAAAGATTAGCCCTCAGGAAAATAGTTTTCACGGGTTGTCGAACACGCAAGATGTTGAGAAAGGTACATAGATATATTTATGCTAATATATTTAATGTCTACCTGTTTTGTTTAATCATTTAGTACAAGTGTAACAAAAATATGCTCATACAACTGAAAGAGCTGGGGCTGGGCGATGAAGTATACGCAAATATACTGGCAACTGCATCAGAAATATTCATCTGTCAAAATGATTGCCCTATGCCATGGTCGTTATTTCCATCGTCATCTGATAACAATGGCGCCAAAAATATAGCAATATTAAAAAGCATGTCAATGGACTGGCAACACTAAGTTATAAACTGTTACTCATAAAAAATAAACTCTTATACATATAAATATTACTATGTACTACATTTTTACAGGAGTAATTAATACTTGCGGCCTATTGTAACAAATATTCAAGATACATATAATCATATTGCAGAACCAGCGCTACTCAATCTTTTGACTAGATAGAATTTAAACTCTCATTTAATTTTCCCTCTGAAAGGACGCCACGACTCAATTACCGTCGAAGTTATGACAGCTTTTAATTTAATCATTAATTTTAAAATTGCGTTAAATAACACGAATTTTCCACATAACTGTCGAGCACTTAATACTAAATCATTTATTAAATTACACGTCCGTGTGCCCAGCTAAATTAAATTTCGGACGCGAATTCGGAGCTCGTTGAGTTGACAGGTGATGACGGTGCGAGCCGAAGCCCTTTTAGAGTTCCCTAATTTGGAGACCTTTAAAAATTCAGAAAGTAGTGAAACTTATATAGTTATTAGTCGGCAATGTTTATTTCTGAATCTTCACATAAATAAAATTAGAGTCAATACAATATTCCGGCTGTCAATTTAAAAACGTACTTAATATTTCTTCATGAGCTACAAAGACTTGTAGACATGCGCTTATTTTCCTAGCAAGAAGTATAAAAACATTGTAAATAATCACTTAAAATAATTTTCTTCTACTTCTACTTTAACTTTTTAAAACAGAAACAATTATCTTAACCTCAAAGTGGCTTTCAAGAGTTAATAAAAATAAAGAGATATGTACATTTGATTGTTCTTAACATTGCCCCTTCGTAAAAACGTACGTATAACTGTTTTTAATAAATTTTAAATATTATTTTGGTATTTTTAAAAATATAATACGATTTATAAAAGGATTTGTGTGTCCGCATTAAATAATATTTTATCACTCTGATATCGTTAGATATTATTGAATTAACAACGAAAGTATCAACATAAAACAAAAACTATAAGCCAGCTGTAACATTTTAACGTAACATCACGCCTGCAATTCCCGAAGGGTTAGGCAGAGGAGTGTATTGCACCCCCACGTTTTACCAAGTACGTTTACGTCCCATGGAATAGGTGGTGAGTCTAAATAGACTTTAAGATACAGCGGGCACAGATACAGAGTCCGACTTACTACTAGAAATTCTAATTTAGAAAAATCCAATAGCGTCCGACCCAGTATTTGAACCCAGGATCTCCTCATAATCAGTCGCGCTTGTAACCACTCGTCCCAACGAGGCAGTCAACATTTTAACAATTGAATTAATAAGTTAATAACTAGTAATATCCCACGTATCAGCCTTTTGCAGCAGTGCTATACATTGGTCTTCTTTAATCAGGGCCACTCCGCCCATTCCCGAGCCTTTTCAATTGAACGAATTCCGCTAACTATCTCAGGTCATCAGACCATCTAATTATAAGCCGTACTCATACAACTCGTGCTTCCTTTGCGAAGACTGCCACCATTCGATACCTCTTTTTCGCATCAATTATAGTGACTTCTTATTGCTAACAGTATAAATAAAATAGTGGTGTTGTCTGAAAAAAACAATTGACAGGCTATTTTAAAGAATATGTTAAAATATATAATTCAATCAAACACGTTTCCAATTATGGAGACGATTTTATTAGCATTCGAATCTGAAGCGAACACTCTTAAACATTCCTACGGGTCCCTACAACTTTGTTTGAAGTGCCCTCTTGGCTGTTGCGTTCCAACTTTTTTCTGCCCACCTGTTCATAGTACTTGAAGCCACAAGGGCACTTCGGCCGACGAAACTAAATATAACAGGACTTTTGTACACTTCGACCCTTATGTGTTCAGACTACATGTTACCTCAATTGGTTACAATTTTACGAGTACATTTTTACGGTCTGCAAGTTTGAGCTCTTTAGCCCTTTTTTATAGACTATGTAACAATAAAAGGAATGCCTATAATATTTATTCATTTAATATTCTATTAAATTCATTATATCTTTCAGTGACCATTTTTATTAGGTTGCAAACTTTTACAGGTGAAATTAACTTAAAATTGAACATAGCTCTTTGCAGTTCTGCGAAATATTAGAGGCCATAGGAGATAAAAACGCGGATTCCAAGTACAAACACCATCAAGCAGGTTCAATATAGGCATCAATGGTGACTATTTTTCCATCACCAATCTTTAATGTAACAGTGAAGACCTGTCGCATTGCACATTGACGAACGTGGGTGTACTTTGAAATACTCAATAATGTCACTCCTTACAAAGCTTTCATGTATCGTGTATTATATCCTGGTATGACGTTAGGTAATTTTGAAAATAAGTTATTTATAGGGATAGTACCAAGCTATTGCACGGTTCTATTGCTCGGAAGTATTTGTCATCATTCTTACTATGTAGTTATTTAAATGAATGTCTGCTTGTGTAGAATTTGAAATTTTTATCATTTTCTTTTAAAAGACATGAACTATTACAATAGCAGGTACGTCATTGAAGTAATGATCAAGAACAATACTTTTCCGTACTCTGTGTATTGAACAGTAAATAAAAAAAAAAACTCGTAACAAATTCCTTGAGGTAAAAATCTGATAAATTGAATTATTCATTCATACTTTAAATAACAACGTTTCTTAATATGCAAGTACACGGAGCGTCGGACAAAGTTGTTTTCATGCTTATCACAAACTTCGTCCGTCTGAACTACTCGGTCACAGTCAAAAGTTAGTCAGACCTTGCTTGCTCTAATTGAAAAACTTGTGCTAATAAACCCGACTCTAGGATTTGAAGCGAAATCGTCATTATTTCATAGCGAAATAAAATGTTATCTAACCGATTCCGAAACGTTCTCTTTCATTTTCGATTCGAAAATAATTAGGTTAGTATGTTATCGAATTAATTTTCGAACGAAACTAGCTAACCCAGTTTTGAAACAACGCATTTCATCAAAGTTGAGCGTCATTATTTCCACTGCAGCCTTTTACACCTGAAGCACTCATTAATTGGTAAACTTACTGCAGTCCACGCCGAACTTCGTGAACCATTGTTTCCTGGACCTTTTCAAAGTTTGTTTTTATTTAAATTCCTTTCATATTTCCGAACGGATCTAATTAGTGATGCGTTAATATTTTGTTATCTATTGCACGGATATTTTTATGCTTATAAAAAAATTAGGGGATGATTTTCAATTTCCCTATAAACAATTATAGAAGTGCTCAATTTTAAACCTGCGCCTAACAATTAAACTATTATAAAGACTATAAAGCTGGTTCAGAAGAGCAGGGTAATGAAAAGAAAGTCGACTTTTTAGCCAGTCCAAATGTTTCCATCCGCTAATGAAAAACAACGGCTGCTATGACAATAACTCATACTCCTCCACACACACATCTCTCACCTGCAGAAATCGCAGTAACCGCTAAAACTTTACACTCCTGAATGCACTCCTGCTGAGGCAGTAACCTCATAAAGCGTACACCCCTTAAAACAAGTCCCTCCTGCGTAAATTAATATAAATAATTACGGCAAGGTAATATAATTACAATAAATATAACTTTTGCCGTTCATTTAACTGTTTAACATTCATAATGATATTACAAAATCACTACAAACAAGATATATTTTTCAAAAGTCTAACAATTGTTTTAAATCGTAAAAAACAATACAGGTATACAGATTAATACTTTAATGCAAGAACTATTGAATGGAATTAAAGAAGAATAAGATTTATGAACATTTCCCTATTAAAAGACGTTGAAACTTTATATTCGCGATAACCTTGGCATGGCACGGCGAAGGCACCACAGGAAAATTGGTACATAAGCATAATTACGTTCGAGTATACACTTTCATTATTGTGTGCTGGATTTTATGATATACCGGTTTTAGAGATAGCTCTGAACTGTGGGTTTGAGACAAACACAAAAATAGTCGTTTCTCTCTTTCTCAAAAGTGGCCAATATCAGGGAATTTAAATATAGCATTCTCATACTATTGATGAACCGAAACCGGCGCGCGAATATGAAGGAGAGACGAATATACATGAACCGAGCCGAAGTCTGTAAGGGCTCTCTCCCTACAGCGTTATATATAACAATAATAATTGTTATATAACAATAACAATAACATGAAGAATATAATCAAACAATTTAATGAAGGAATGAAGAGCAGAGCTGTTGCGTTAGATGTACGCAATACATCACAACGTGCTCGGCTCTAATACATCGCGAGTTTCCGTCAAGGAGGCACAAAGAGCCTCCGAGGCGCTCAGTCATTTATGATTAGTTATCCCGGTTACATGCCGGATTTGTCATGCCAGTGGGGGTAATAAAGCACATAATTCACCAGCTAACAAAGAAATAACGGTGCCTAAAGTTAACGGTTTCCATATTTGAATTGTACGATTTAAAATGGTTTTATTCAACCCCGAAAATAGTTTTATTGATTTGACTCGTTTTACTAATTAATTGATTTGGCTAGTGCTATAAATGAAATTAGTGGCAGAGCAGTGGTCGAAATTTGGGGGTCACTCGTCTTTTAATTTTGAATGTTATTGACATTTTTATACTAAATAACATATAGGTACTTATAGATCTCCACTCCGTTCTGCTGGTTGACCACAGACTATAATGTGTATAATATTAACAGTATGAACATAAACAATGAATGTTTTGCTGTATTCAGTTTAAAGTATAAGTTAAGCATGTAAATTTTTATTTTCTGCGCTCTTATACATTAACTTTAACTATGTCAAATTTAAGAAGAATTAAAGGATTCCGCTTCACTTACTTAATTCTATATTCCAAATAAGGTAAGTATTCACGATATAATTAACATAAGTCATCAACGAACAGATGCCAGTAAATACATTGACATAAGAGTCCAATTTAAAAAAAGAAACATATAACCTCAAATCAAATGCAGTCGCAGATTTTATTCGCCTCACACACATCCAAAGTCCAAACATATCAAACCTGGATTTCCTTTACACAGTACGAACGGCAAATAGGTAATAACATCTATCCGCAGTCTATTTGTAAACAAACAAAGGGCCTTGGCAACGCTATAAAGTTGTTTTCGTTACGCGACAATCCGCTGTAAGATCCTTCGGGACTCACTACGTTTCTTCTATGGAGTGTAATAATCTATTTACATGTTTACGAGCGTTTTATGCAGCGTTGGTTCCAGGAAATGGCGACGACGTAAGGATCTCGCAGATTCTCCGTCAGTCTATATGTTCTGCTCTTGCTTTGATATTGCGTGGAAATAGTGCGTAGATTTGTTATGTTATTTGATTTAATAATATGGAATAGAAGGAACATTTTTCTTACGAAACTGATGATAATGTTATGGTTCACCATACCATACGGTTAATAGTATATATACGGTATAGTATAGTATAGAATATATATATATATGTCGAAGCGCCGACGCACATATTGCGTAGCTAATCATAATTTGTATCAACGCCATCTATCCTTTACTAGAGGAACAATGTAGATCGATAGTTGGATTTGACAATTAAACGTTTGGGAACGTCAAGTAATAACTTGGGGATGCTTAGCGCGGAGTGATGGCAGCACTGTGC